>JAOXXN010034387.1:0-57238 GCA_026770055.1 Myrmophylax atrothorax | reverse complement strand
ACTGTCTCTTCAGGGAGGATATTGGACCATCCATGTGGTTGCCAACACAGCCCAGCCAAAACCTGGGGACAGGGACCAGCTTTCCCTGGATCAGAGGTGGGCAGTGCAGCCCCAGGGAGGTGGTGGGAGCTGTTTGGTGCCAGTTCTGAGACAGAGCTGGCTCTGCTTCCTCAGGAAGGGCAGAGGAGGGGCAGGCACTGATCTCTGCTCTGTGGGGACAGGGACAGCACCCAGGGAATGGCCTGGAGCTGTGTCAGGGAAGGGACAGCATCCAGGGAATGGCCTGAATGACCTTTAGCTCTGTAATCCTCAACCATCCATTGCTTCTGGAAATCTTTGGGAACATTCAGTTATTCCTGGGCCAGGTCGTAGCTGAGCTAAAACTCTTTCCTCCAAAACTGAGCTGCTGGCTGCTCCATGAGCTTCATTTGCTGCTCCATGAAAAGCAGGTCCTGAGTCTCTGGATGTCTCCCAAGTATCATGGTGGTTTTTAAGCCTGTCCTCGGTGAGTGACAGGATGCCTCCTAACAGGTACTCTTCCTCTTGTCTTATTTTTTAATCACATGCAGACATGGGGTCACCCACGGCGTTCACACGAGAGCCTGTGAGCTGCTGGCACGCAGAGCTGGGATCAGCACATCTGGGAAAGCATATCCCGACAGCAATCCAGTCGGCACTGCAGCACACACCAGCATCCCTGTTTTCTTCCCCATGTTAAGCAAAAACCCTGTAGCAGGAGCTCTCAAAATCCTGCTGCCCGCCTGTGCTGAGCATTACCTGGGAACAAGGCAGGCACGAGCTGAACAGACCTTTACAACAGAATGTGCATCTGCCAAGACAGAAATACCCGGCGAGCTTCTGGTGCTGGCAGTGTGTCAGGCACACAAGCTGTCGGCGCAGCGGCTCCAAGCGAGCCTCGCAGGGTCTGAGTGCGGATCCGCAGAGGCCGCGAGGCCCCACGGGAACACGCTCCCCATCCCAGCACCTGAACACACACCGGAGCAACAGGGCTCTGAAGAACAGGATGCCTCCAGGGCTTTCCATGCAAATGCGCTGCAGCAGCTTCGGAGCTGCTTTCTTCCTCTCCCTCCCTCTCTTTTTGTTCAGTTGCCTGGCATTCGCTAACCCACAAGCTGCTGTTTCCCTTTCCAAAGAAGCTCTGATGGGTGGAGGGCCAGGAAAAATTAGCCCAACTGATGAATGCAATCTCGACAGAAAATATGTTTTTTATCAGAGACCACATGTTGCCAACAGCAATTAAAGTAAAACTGGGAGATTTCATCAGATATAAGCCTGCACGAACCCCCCCGCCACACTGATCAGGTGTCTGCCGGCTCAAGAGGATTACTGGGATGCTCTGGAGCCTGCCAGCCGCTGGGAAGGGCAGCCAGGGCCCGGGGAGGGTGCCAGGAATGCCCGGAGCAGCATGGGTGCTCGCTGGGATCCTGCTGCCTGCCCAGCAGTGTGGGTGGAAAGGCGCTCCTGGGCCTCAGAGGGAAGCTCCTGGAATGCCAGCCATGGCAGGGCAGAGCCTGGCTCCGAGGTGGGCGGCCCAAGGAACAAGTGACCACAGAGCATGAGAGCTCCAGCTGATGAGGACTACCCTCATTAGTGCCACTTGTGTTGCCCATGTCCCATCCATGGACTGGCACAAGCTCGGCACCTCAGCCAGGAGAGGGGCTGAATAAATCACCTCAACTGGCATTTTAGCAATGACAGCAATGGCCATAAGGGCTGTGAATCATTTTCCAGGCTACCCCTGTTTGGCAAAGAATTTACCAGGATTATTTTCCAGTAACTGAAAATATCTGGCAAGTGTTATGCGGCCTGTTACCCCTGATTTCCAAAGACTACAGGACAGTGACATGCTCAACAACTTGCAGGGACAGAGAACAGCACTTGTATCCTCTCTCTCTGACCCACCAGGTTAGTGCACACTCAATAATAAGAATAACAGGAGTAAACAGCTCCAGAATCCATCTGAGAGTGTGCAGCATGTGCAGCAGGCAAGTCTCGAGAAACCTGGGCTACAATAAAGGATAAGGGGATGATACAGTGGGCAAATGATGAGGAAGAGGGGCTGGGCAGGAGCAAGTGAAGATCCCCGAGTACCATCCTCAGAAGTGGAAACCCAGAGGGGTTATGTTTTTGTCTGGATGAACCAGAGAAGAACAGCTCCTGGAACCTATCTCCAAATAATTTTTAAAGCCTCTGTACAAGTAATTATCATCATTCCCTAACAAACCACCAATACCACATGGCTTGGCTTTTGGTACATGATCACACTGAAGTCCATGCCAAGGTCAGAGCCCTCTACAAGTCACGTATTGACTTTAGTTCTGGAACTAAAGATTTTGAGATAACAGACAGACAAAGCAGGATCTGGGGACTATCCGGGTTCACAGGTTCCTCAGTACCAGGATTTCAGCCTAGGCTCACTGAAGTATGATTTTATGACGACCAGCAGCACCCATCAGAGAAGCCAGAAAAGTTTATTCTTTCAGACTAGAACATGAGATTATGTAGTACATTTTTGTCACTCTTGACACATATTTAGAGATAATTATATTAATATACACAGAGATATACCCAAATTCAGCCAACTGGGTACAGCCAGCTCAGGTGTCTCGGACACAGATACCAGCTGGGAAGGTTTCCACAGCAGCACATCCCCTGCTGCTGCAGCGACACGTCCTCACGGAAACACCAACCTCAAATCCTGAAAATCAGCACCTCTCCCTGTGTCAGCACTGCCCCCACCCCACCGTGTCCTCTTGTTCTCACTTGCAACTTAGTGGAATATTTATTAAAAGAATAAATACCATTAAAAAGCTGCTGTATGTGGGACAGCAGCATGGCCCTGCGAGAGCCAGGCTGGGGCTGCCACCAGTCCCGCACAGTGACAGGGCACCTGCCATGCTCCAACACAGGCAGAGGCAGCGGAGCTGGGAGTGAGGGAGTCCCTGCACCTTCCCAAGCACAGCTGGATTTTTACATATGACAAAACAATCCCCGTGTTACTGCCTGAGAGCCCTGATGATCCCTGACCGCCGGTGTCACAAGCCATGATTTCAGCCCTGCTGGCACGATCTGCTTTGCCGGGCGGGGCCGGACCCTGTGCCACAACGCAGGGACGCTCTCACAGTCGCGTTCGTCCCCTCTAACAGTCACACCAAGTGACATCTGCGTTTGGCCCATAAGCAGGGCCGTTCACCTGACACAGGGTGGCCCAATTACTGCTAAAGACCTTGTCTCTCCGATGCCGAGGCGGCCCTGGATCCCAATACAGCTCCCATTTAGCAGTATTACGGAGGAATCAATCATTGTCCGAGGGGAGCAGCACTCGGCGCGGGGCTGTCGGAGCGGCTGCTCGCCACGAGCGGCGCGTCAGGCTGTGCCTGGAGACTGGAAGTGACACGGAGCCAGCTCGGTGGGCAGCAGTGACCCCTGTGAGAGTGGCGGGGGCAGCGCAGCCCGAGCCTGCCACGGGGAGAGCCAGGAGAGCCCCAGGAGCAAACAAAGCCTGCCCCTCCTGCCTGTGCCGCACCAGTGCCACACCACCCTGGCCAGACCGGACTGCAGGGACTCGTCTGGGCTACACGGGCAAGGGGCACAGAGTGCCACCCTATTTCAGAGGTTCTCGTCTGCATCTGCTCAGGGAGACACGGAAACAAGGGAGAACCATTCCCTTTTGGCCATTGGTACCATCAGTTCTGGATTGGAAGTGATTGTGCCACTCAAGAGGAGCAGAATTTTGTCAGGATTTGTATGGAATTTTGTATGGATTGTTTGTTCTGTAACACACAAAGGCAGGGAGAAGGGGCTCTGGTTTATGTAACACACCCACCTTGTTTCCTGTAAAACAGCCAACCCCAGATGAATGCAGGGCACAAACTGCACTGGCTTGTGTTTGTGGAAAAACAGAGAGCAGAAGGGTTAAAGAGACTTGGTCTCTGTATGGTCAGATCTAATTTAGCGTTCTGATGCTGATCTAGAAGGGCAACTGCAAAGTAAATTAATAGCACTTTAAAAAACCCCAAACAAACCACCATTTAGGAGCTGTCCAAAAGAATGGGAACAGGGTAGCAATACTCTAAAGGAGGTATCAAAATGATTATCCACAAAATGCTCATTTCTGATGTACCTGTACATAACATTCATTCAGAAAAGCCCAGGGAAGAGACAGATATGGGTACCAAAGAGTAGCAGTGGATTGAACACTCCTTTTTATTATAAGAAGTCAGAAGTTGAATCCTGACAAATGTTACACAACCCTCAGGAACCTCAACATCTGGAAAACAAATTCAGGACAGACAGAAGCCCACCACCTGTGCTTCTGATGGGCCAGAATCTGCCAGGTCTGTGACCCCCAAATGCATTCCCTGTGGACACACACCCACAAACACCAGCGGCACAGCATTACAGAAAAGCAGACACCAGAGGCTGTGCAGTAAGTTCAGCCTTCATGGCAGGAGTAATTCCTTGCACTATATGCTCTTCCAAACATAACAGGAGCCAGTGTGGAAACCAAAGGGAGACAAGCAGAGATGGAATTTAGAGCCATTGTTAGTAAATGGGAGATGGTGAAATGAACAGGACACGTGACATGGGGACAGGGATGCACTTGTCCCTGCAACTGAGGTTGAACACTTTGCCCAAAACAACATTTTCCTGATATGGAATGAAAATTTGGGCTGTATTTTAAGCATGGCCTTTTTGGACACCTTCTGCTGCAAATGCTTTTAAAAGGAGAACACCCAATGAAAGCTGTCACCAGCCATGATGCTTCCTTCCCTAACAGGAGACATGACACCAGTCCAAAGAACAGCATCTGGTGCCCACAAAGAAATACTCCTGAAGAAATGAATTGGGAGTACCGTTGGTCAGGTCCTACACCAGAATCCCAGGTACGGTGAGCCTCGGTGAGGAAGGGCAGCCAGCATCCTTCACCAAGCCAGCACAGCCACCCCCCAGCAAAGGCACACAGGTTTGTAGGGGTTTAGGCTCTTACTTATCACAAAGTTTCCCTTTGCCTCCAGCTAAGTCCCTGATTCTGTTAGGTGTGTTTCACTCGCTGGCATCTCAGTGCCTGCAGCACCACATTCCATTTGATGCTTCCCATTAAGTTTGCTGGTTCTCTCCTTGGCATGGCTTTGAGTCCAGTCCCATCTGAGGCACGAGATAAAACTCGGCATCTTTCTGCAGAACCGGGGGCTGCTCCGTTACCATGGCAGTGGGTTTGTGCCAGGCTGGGGATGGTTTGTGCTTGGCTGGTAATTACTGTCACAATGCAAAGGGTTAGTGACCAGGGCCCACGGGAAAGGGCAGGATGACAGTCCAGGCAAGACATCCTGCTAATAGGTCTGAGAGCAATTACTGTATGGTTTGTGATCACATCACTTAACCCTCTGTCTCTCACATCCCCAAATGCCTTAGCTGTCTGTGCCCGCTGCAACCAGGCTCCCCACAGCCCTCGAGGGACACCCTGGCTCTGCAGGCCACAGCTCCACAGGGCCTTTTTCCAAGCTAAGTCATCCCTGCTCAGTGCCAAGCTGTGCATCAAATCTGGGGACATCCCAGAACAAACACTGGGAAAATTTAACAGAATTTGTGTAGCTACATCTGAAAATTATAATTAGCATCTAATCTATTTTTTAACTGTGCAAATGGTGGCCAAACACAACAAGTACCACCATCTAATGGTCTGGTTCCATTACATCCAGGCACAGGAAATCAGGAAAAAATCCAGAGCCAGCTTATCACAGGACACAACCAGCCTTTCCTTGTCATCTCCCACCTGGCCAACACAGCACGGAGTGGGCCAGACCTCTGGTCAGGATGAGGGAAGGGACAGGAATTAAGGGCATTCCCTGAGCAACCAACAGCTCCAGTAAGCAGGAACCATTGTCAGATGGTGCCAGGCCTGTGCTGCTGGGAGGACAAACATTCCTTTGAGCTCTCCAGCATTTCCAATCACTTCCCGTGGATGGACATTCCTGGGAATTGATACCTGGTGCCCCTGAACAAAGAGATTCACTTGCACAGACACTTGCCGGCACTTCCCTTCCCAGGGCAGTGATGGAATTACAGGTGTTGTGAGTACCTGCAGTGCTCCCTCCCGAGGTTACAGATACCTCCTGCCTCACCTGCCAGCAGGGAAATGCAGGCAGCTCATTGTGCCGCTGCCTGTGCTGGACCTGCTCAGGAACTTTCTGGGAGCTATTTCTGGTTAAGCTGTAGGTATGTTAGGGGACTTCCAGTTGCTGCAGGACACCTGATCCCCACTCTGGCTTTGCCAAGTCAACACCTTTCCCTACAGGAATAAAGTCAGAAACCCAACCCAGCATGCTGACAACCCAGAAATGCTGCCTATCACAGAGACCTGTTTCTAAGCTCTGTCCTTGGCCTCCTGGCTCAGCAGCCACATCCGCTTTCCAAAGGATCACAGCCAGCCTGGAACACTGATTCCATGCTGCTCTGCTCCACAGGGCTCAGTGGCAGCTCCAGGTGCTCTCAGAGGTTAGGTGGGCACTCCATAGGCAGAGGCTGGAGCCAGAACTGCCCCCGGGCACTGGGACGCCATGGGGGCTCTGGCAGACTCTGCCGTGCAAGCCCTTCCCTGCACAACCCAACTCCAATTACAACCTCATTCCACTTAACGGGGCCTTGATGGCAATTTCATTACTCAAAAAGTAACATTTATTAGTCCATTGTAATGTGTTGTGATTGTAACTCTAATGCTAATAGGAAGAAGTTTAACCTCGTTCCATTTTCTGTACAGTTAAAAACCTGGTTACAATGGTCATAAATCAGGGTTTCAAATGTCATAAAAGCAGAGCTGCAGCTCTACACTACGTGTGTCTCTTTTTAATCTTTGCATTTCGTATTAATCTCAGATCCAGTCTTTCACAACTCCACTTACAACCCACATTTTATTTAGATTATCATTATGATAGCAGGAAAAATCCTCACCCTGCATATAATTTGCATGATTTAGGTAGATTGTGTTTTCAATTACATTAATAACCTAAAATGAGGCAGACTGATTAGAGCCCTTTCTCTCACTTAAAATGAACATTTTCATTAGTGATGTCTGTGGAGATGCCCCTCCTTCCTCAGCACTCCAGAAACCCACCGTGATGGATGCTGTTAAGGGAAATGGTCCCTAAATTTGATGCCAAGGGATCCTGCCCTTACAGAAACCCACAGATAAAATGGCAAGGCCCTACAGAAACCAGCACAGCTGGGCTGGAACTCTTCACCACATCTCTTAATTTTAAGGGCAGACAAATTTTTTCCTTAACTCTTTTCAGAGATGCTGGTTAGAAAGTAACAGGTTTTGTCCTAAAGGCATTTTAATGCAAACACAGAGGGTGCAGATGCAGAGCTCCTACACTGTGCCTTGAGTTTGCTTCTTTCCAGGTAACCCAGAGGTTTTAACAGCAATACAGAACACGTGTTAATTGTGCCAAGCAGCTCAGGTTTGAGCTGAGACAAGAGGAGACTCAACTTCAGTCTACACAGCAATAATGGCCCTGGAGCTTGTACCTCACTGAACTTGCAGCATTGATATCAAGTTTATCTACCACTGCATGAATGACAGGCACAACATCTTGCCAAGAAAGTAAAAAGGGATTGTCTCTGAAACCTTTTCATTTTGGTCTTCACGATCTCAAGGTGAGCTGGAAGGTGGAAAAGCTGGCACACGGTAAATACCTGTTAGTCACAATACTCATTTTCCATCTGTTCAAAGCCTCTGCGAAGCTCCAAGGCAGACACCAAGAGAGGGAGCATCCTGGTTCTTGGCTCCCAAGGCCATGCTGCCTTCCAGAGCCGCCAGAGTTCCACATGATGCCCACTCACCAACCCTGCTGCCAGAGGTGAGAGCAGGAGGAAGGAAATGCTGCTCTTGGAAGCCACTGGGGGGGGGGCAAAGATGGGCCCATTCTCCTGCTCAGCCATCCCCTGGGCAGTGGAAACTGGGTTAGAGGCACAAATGATGTGCTTTTAGAAGCACTTCTTATCTCGTGCAAGGCTGGCATTTAGCAGGGCTCCACAGCTGGGGACAGAGTGACAGCCCTGTCAGAGCCAGGCTCCCCTTCTACACCCAGAGAAGGACTGACAGACCCGTCAGAGCCAGAGGTGGGATGTGTGCTCTGCTCCCGGCCGCTCCAGCTGCCGTGGGGCTGCACCCGATCTGGAGCCACCAGTGAACTCACAGAGCAGCTGGAACCAAGGGGAAGGGCCTGCAGAGCTACGTCTGCTCCTGGCACCGCCGCTGCCAACAAACCAGCACTGCCTTTTCATCCTGCCTGCAGAGGGGAATGCGGCTCCTTAAATATTTCAAGTCCAGGGGCAGTGGGGAGGGACAGCCAGGAAGGGAAAGCACCTCAGCCCACAGCCTTGTCAAATGTGGATGCTGGCACACTCCCACAAAATGCCTGACGGGCCCAAGCCTGAGGCAAAAAGCTCTGCCCAGCCCCCATGGCAGCTGTTTATCTGCTCCATAGATGTGGGAGGATTGCTATTCCTGCCTACACAACCCTCTGCTCCACCGCCAAGGGGAGCCTTGGCTGGGAATTGGACTCCAAAATGCACGCAGCACAAACCCAGCGGCATCTGTTTGTGCTCTGCAAAGAGACATCTGAGCGCAGGGACCTCCCAGCCCTCCTGCCCCACTCAGACACTTGTCCCCTCACCCTGTCCCTCCCTCTGGCACCCCTGGGATTCCATCCTGCCTGTGCTGCACAGGCACGGATGCTGCAACAGGGATGGAGGAGCAGAGACCTTCTATGAACCAGTCCTGCTTCCTTCTCCCAGTCCTTCCCAAGTTTCCAATGGAGGCAGCCACAGCTGACTCCAGAACAGCCTGTCTTTGCTCAGTCTTGGGGTTTACCCAACTTCTCGGATCATCTCTTCCGCATCACTTACACACTCACAACCTTACCCTGGACAAATCAAACAAGACACCTTCTTTCCGCAGCCAGATTTCTCCCTGCAGCTTCAGCTCAGGGGACATTCACTCGCTGCCCTTGTCTGTGTTCTCCTCTAGAAACACCCCCTACCCCAGCACTGTGCAGGCTGGGCCTGTCCTGCAGTCTCTTCCACCTGCTGCGCTTGCTCCCAGGCTTCAAGTCCCTCTCCCAGTAGTAAAACCCAGTTTGGTTATCCAGTCAAGGGTATTCTGAGTCTTTCTGCAAGGCTCCCCTGCACACCATTCCAGCACAGCCCTGCAGAGCCAGCAAGGAGCACAGAGCACCATTCCAGCTGCACACAGACACACAGTTCTGAAATGCCCTCTGACAGCAGGCACCTCTGACAGATCTGTTGCGTTTGTGACAAGACTGCAAACAAATACTGTGGTGCCTGAAAAAACCCCAGCTAACAAGAACTGTGTTCTGCCTCTGCTGACTCACCACATTCTCCCCCATCAGACAGGGCAGACCTGGGAAAAGCACTGAGCCATCAGCTTATGGACACTTCCAAGAGGGGCTGATCCCTTCCCACAGCACACATGGCTGCAGGGCCACCACACAGCCACAAAACCGCCTTACAGAGCTGCTCTGCCAAGATGACACTGGGACTGTTCCTCACTGGCACTAGACGGGGAGGGAAATGGCAAAACTCTACTTTCCCTTCAGAAACAGAAGGAATTTTTCCATCTTTTTCGGCAAGAGCCTTTCAGAAAGCCACCACAGCCAAAGCCACTCCTTCCATCCCAGCCACAGCACAGTGACCCGATTTATCACACTCTAAAAGCACCTTCACCCCAGTGGGAACAGGACAGGCCAGGGTGACCATCATGGGTACATGGCAGAGCTTAAACTCAGCCTCGTGCATCCACCTACATCGTACATCAGCATTCCTAAAAATCCTACTCTCACATAATGTTTCAGGGTAGGGAAGAGAAAGAAAGCAGATACTCCCTGGGACCAGTGGCACTCTCTGAGGACCGCTGGGCACACAGTGCCATCAGGAGAGAGTCCCCTGGCCCCTGCCAGCCCCTCACCATGGCCCAGGTCCTTCCCTTCCCTGCTCACAGACACAAGGATCCAGATGCGTGATGCTGTCATTCCTCATTGTTCTCAAACCAACCCTAATAGCAGATGATACCAAAACACGTGGGCTCGGAGGATTTCAATCCACTCAGTAGAAAAACTGGCGTCCAAAGGCCATGCGCTTACGGGTATTTCACACCTCAGACTAGCACGGCTGCCTTCAACATTGCTTGTCCTTGTACAACAATTCTGCAAGTCCTGGAATTTGCTTATTTTCATCACCCAACTCCACTCTCATTCACATTTACACAGTGGCTACTCCTTACAAACAAGATGTATCCCAAAGCAGCTATTCCAGCCCTCTGGCACTGAGGTAGGTGCAGTGCTGCCCCTACACAGCTCCTACCTGCCCCTTGGAGAGATCCACTGACACTGCTGCAAACCACCACAGACAGACACAGGTGTACAGACACCGCTGCTTTCTTTTCTCCTTCCCTTCCCAACACAAATGTCTGTGGCACACAGGATTACATGAGGCAACTGAGAGCAGGACACAGCTTGTTGAGTAACAAACAGCCAAATGATGGAAAGTTCTCTCCAACCACTGTCGAGTTCAATGGTTCCTACAAACCCAGCACTAACTTCTGAGAGTCACCTCCACTGATGTTCACTGAGCTGACAGTGTCCAAGTTAACTGCTGTGCACATCTCAGGATAAATGTCTGATTAAACGATAAAATCACAGCCAGACTTTTCCCCCACCAACCAGAAATCCCCCTTTTCTGTTGCTACGTCTTGCACCCTTCTCACTGAGATGTGATACTTATGAAACCTGCAAGTAGGAATAAAATAATGGAAAATAAAAAAAAGAAAGAACCTTTTCAAGCATCATACAAGAAACTGCCCTAGCAAATCCCATCCCCTGTGTGGGCTGGAAATAGCAGCTCTGGACACTCACTGGAGTATCCAGACACAATTCATTCAACTACTCAGCTGCTTATTGACACCGAGTCCTTTACATGAGAAGGAAGAGCTGCTACGACCTACATTCTACTGCCCCAACCCAGAATTTGGGGAGTCTGTAAGACTTCCATCTCACTATCTTTGTTGCAGTCCATTTTTAATGCACAATGATTAACTGCAGCACAACAGGTCCATTTTCAATCCAGCACTGTAAACTGAAGGTAAAAACATCTGTCTGCTGGCTATTAGCAAAAAAAGGGAAAATGTTTACCAGAAACCAAACTTGCTCTTACAACTGCAGAAGGGCAACAGACCTAGTGCAAGTGCAGCACCCCCTGGAGCCCAGCTGGTGCCCATCCTGGGTGTGCAGCAGACGAGAAGCACAAAGAACGGCTCCCGTGCCAACCGCCTGGTGGGGGTTGGACATTTCCTTTTCTCCTTCCTCACAACAGTGTGCAGTAAACTCTTTGTCCTTGAAGGCCAGCATCAGAAGGGAAGACATCTTCAAAGAGAAGTTATCCCCCAAGTTCACAGTTAATATTCCTTTCCTCTTTAGGGGACTCTCTGGGGACAGGACTGTACCAATGGAACCGGGGTAGGACAAGGTAAAGGTGGGGCCTTCTGCTCCCCATTACCTGATTTTGGTTGGGGGTCACAGCAATGAACATGCTTTGTCCTGATCAAGTAAGTACATGTATTGGCTCCAACACAGCCAAGAAAAGAGGAACTAGCAAGATATAAAGGCCCTCACCATTCTGTCACCCTCCAAATGGGAGAAACGTAGTTAACAGCACTAGAGAAATGTTTCCTATTTGATTTTATTAACTGATTGACATGAATTAATGCATTGGGATATTTGATTGTGTCATAAAATGTGTATATGAACATCATGATTCAATTTAATGTACCCATTACTGCTTGATGTGCCATTATATTAGACTAAATTAAAAGAATTTTATGGAAAAAAAATTACAATTAAAGACTCAAAATTGATTACATTCATAACTTAGAGGATATTCACTTCTATTCATGTTTTGAATAATGACAATAAAAAACCCAGAAAACAACACAAACCATGGAAAGATGGACAAAATAAAGCACGGCAGAGATAAACAGTACAAACGGAATGAGGGGTCCATAAAACCCCACCTTCCCAGCAGCTGGGAACAGCTGAGCACAAATCACCAGCACAGCAACAGCCTTGCAGGACAGCACGGGTTTTGTCGAGGGCCCTGGTATAGCCCAGTTGCAGGAACACAGACTGATGTGCTTCCCAAGATCTGTGAGGGATCTTCGTTGTGTTTGCTCTGTGTGTGTGTGGGATGGGCTGGCTTTTCAAGAGGTGTACATGGCAGGTATTTCCACCCTGGACCACAGCACAAATGTTTAATCATGTCTTACACCTCAGGTTGGAGGTATCTATTTGGCTCCTGCTTCTGTAAGGCTGAACAGTGCTCTGTACCCACCCAACAATGTTTGGGAGGTGCGACAAGCTCAGTTTTTCAGTTCTGCCCCTGTGCTGGCAGGCAAGGGCACCCACATTGCTCCAATCTCACTCTGTTTCAGTCACAGCACAGAGCCAGGGTACAGCACTTCAGCTCAGTAACTCAGCACCACCCTCTGGACCTGAGCACAAAAAAGGGACAGGAATTCCCAGAGCAAAAGGCCTAAGACCAGCCATGGGTAACACTGCCTGGCTGGGGCTACCTACACTTGACCTGTTTTCTGGGAAATGAGAATGTTCCTGAGAAACCCTGGAAGACTTTCTCAAGTGTACACAGATGTGACTCTGCAGTAGGGGATTGGACAGCAGCCAGAGTTATGATTTACCTGGCACATCTGAAGTCCAACCTGAGACCTGACGCACCTCCTGCACGCAGGACACACTGAGTACAAGCCAGGCACACTCCTCAGTAGCCAGAAGGTAAAAAAGCATTTCCAGTAAAACAATACCCCACAGTATTCCACAACAAGACCAGCACTTTAAGACGGTTATTTTTTTCCTAGGAAAGGAGGGACTGACCAGCAGGATCTACTAAGCAGCCAGTTCAATCTGGGCATCAGACACAGTGTCATTTCAGAAAGACAGGAGTTGGACCCGAGGAGACATGTGCAGGAGGTAAGTGGTGAGGGCCTTGCGGAATATCCGCTTGAAGAGATGCCAACAAGTAAATTGTTGCAGAAAAAAAGTACAACGCATGTCAGGTTTTTAATTACATGTCTATTTTCCCAACAAAGAAGTGCAATTAAAGTTAATCATGTCTATTATATTACACAATGCCTCCCTTCCTAATGGAACCAGGCCTGCATGAAGGAAAAGCACATTAATACACAAGCCCTGTTGGCACAGAGGGATGTTCTGTACCCCAAACACATTCCAGTACGGCCATGCTCGATTATGCACCGCCCGCTCCTGGGCACAGCTCTGCCCATGCCCTGGGCAGGGGACAGCAGGAGAAGGGTCACTTACAAACCCCAACGTCCCCACAGACACTCCTGTTCCCACATGTCCTGGGAGCTGCCTGTGCCAGTCACCAACCAGCCCAGCCCTGTGAGTCTTCCCCAGCCCTGGCCCCGAGCAGGGGCCCCACAAAGCGACAGCAGGGTCAGCAGGTGGGGCAGGTGATGGGCAGGCTGAGGAGCAGCAGCAAAGACCAGAGCCCTCTCTGCTTTATCCAGCCAGTGCAGTCTGAGGGAATCTGAGGGGCACTCAGTTAGCAGGATAAATTTTGCTCTCTGGTGTCAATCCAGAGTAGTGCAGTTCAATATGGGATTTAATCCCTGCTACAGCAGGTGCAATGAACAGCAAAATCAGAATTTTTCTCTCCCCAGCAACTACAGAAATAATGTTTTCTGCTTTACTCTCATTTTACAGCCTTGGATGGCTCCTGCCAGCACTGCCCCGTCCTGCCTTTACACACATGTGGTGCACAAGAGAATCACTTGGCAGCTCAGAACCAGCAGAGCTGAGGCTGCTGCCGCCTCATCCAGTGCTGTATCCACAGGAGTGGCTGCTCCTGGAGCACCCCAGGGCAGCTCCCACACCCACAGAACGGGAGCTCACACATCACAAGGAGAGGCCATGTGTGCCCTGCTGCCTGGGCTGCACAGCTGAGGGCTTGGCCTCCGGTCAAGGAGCTCAGAATCTGAGACGGACACAAGCGTGAGGAATTCCTGCGGACATTCTCGTGCAGTTTCCAGGTACTTCCAGCAAAGCCCCACTCTGGGAGCTCCTCAGGTGCTGCAGAGCACAGGCTCTGCATTTGCAGCCCCAATCCAGCCACTGACAGCGAGGATGACATGAACAGCCACCATCACCAAGCAGCACAATGCCTGCAAAACCCTGCTGAGTCCCACGGCTTAGCCCTCAGACAGCTCCTTCTAGCAGCTGACTAATTGCAGCAACTTTTCCCAAGTTTTACTTTTCATTTGACTTGGATATCCTGGCTGAATTTCTTTCAGGCTGGCAAACCTGAGTACATCCAGTGGAGCCCTGACAGCTCACACTGCGTTTGCTGTGCTCATGAACCAGCTTGGACAAAACTCTGAACAAGTAAATAATTTGCAGTGAAAATACAGAGTTAATTTTAGCCAAGTCGAAGCCAATAACCAGTGCAGGACATCATTATCAAAGCTGTCTGAACTTCATTTAGTCTTCAAAACAGCAATTCCTAAAAAACTGCTCTGATCCAAGGCAGAGAGAAGGGGAGGAAGGGAAGAATCCAAATTCAGTCTTTTTTTTTTTTTGGTGAGCACCTCCAATAGCAACCATTCTCCCTCTTGCTCTACCCCAAACAGACCTTTGGATTTTTGTGTATTGAATTTTCTTTCCTTTAAAAAGAGGCTCTGCAGCTGACTGGAAAGGGATGTTAGTGGTGGAAGTGTCCACCTGAGTAAGGATCTGCCTGTAAGGGAAAGGAAATCTGGCAGACTGTGCCCCAGTGGACCTGAACCCAAGCAGTGGTTAATAGAATCATACACCAACTCTTTAGAAGCTGCTTCACCCCATCAAAATGCACATGCTGATATAAACCAGCACTTGAAATTCTAGCTGCAGAATGCTCACTATTATTGAAGAAGAAATTAAGTGTTTTATGAGATTACTTTTAGAAAATCAAAAGGCCATGAAAGACAAAACATACAACAAGACTCTGCAGTTAGTAACTGTTGTCAAAAAGCAATATTCAAAGGAAAAAAAGAAATTTAAAAATCACTTAATGGCTCTAGTTGGGTTTGATATATACAGGTGGGCTTACTGAAAATCGTTATTTTTAGCTACACAACCTGATCTACACACAAAATCCCTCCACACAGTGCACATTATCAGGTTAAATGGGTAGAATTAAGCAGAAGACAAGCGTTTTGCATAAATCCACAAGAACATCGTTTACCAAGGGCTCTTGAACAGGCAAGAGATAAGATAAACTAATGGCCAAGTATGTCCCAAGTGGTTTAAATGAAGTCAGAAAAATAAACACACAAATCCACAACCCTCCAGAATAGAGGAACTTCCCAGCTATGCCAACAGGAGCTGCAGTGCACACCATATTCCTGGAGAGCCTGTTTGATGCAGGGGAGGACACAACTGCCCCCCAGCCCTGGGATGCCTGCAGTGCACAGGTGAGATAGCCAATAAAATCACAACTCACCACGTGGGATAAAGGTCCAAACTCCAAGTGGTAACAGTCAGGAACACCTTGGAAGGGATGGATAGCTGCTCTCCCACAAAGAAATTGGCATCTGGCTGGGAGCAGAGGTGCTCTGTCCATGGCCATCCCCATCTCCGTGCCACTGTCCTACCCCAGGGCCACGCCTGATTCCCCACTCAGCAAGGGCCTCAAATGACACCCCCTGGCAGCAGCACGCTCCAAGTGACAGAAGGATGAGGTCAGTGTGACAGGATGGAGCCACATGGCTCAGACATCCACTCTTGGAAAACGGGGAGTTTCCCTGGCACCATTCCCCATGTTGCTTCCCTCCGCTATGGATTCATGGACAAGCAATAAAAGCCTGTTGCCAGCAATGAGACATCTAAGGAATTAATACAGCTCCACACGGAAAGGGCTTGCAGGAGGACTCAAAACAGTGGAGCCGCTAAACAGCCCAAGGGGTCTTTTCCAACAAGACAAACCTCTACCTGTGTGCCAAAACCCACACCATTTGTAGTTTTCCCCCAAATTCCTTGAGTATGACACAAGTCAGTGGGTGAGACTCTGAGGCCAAAGAAGGCACTGACACGCACCCTGTGCCCACCCACAGCCCCGGCTCCCCCGAGCCCCAGCAGGTGACAACAGCTCGGGCTCATCAGCTCAGCTATTGTGTCTCGTTAGCTTAACCAAACTCCAAACTCCATGCGGAGCGCCTTTCCCCCTCAAGTTATTAAAGGGTAGATTTCTTTTAATTAAACTCATTTACATGACTAAATGAGATTTAATTACTCCCATTCATTTCACTAATACCTCTCTTTGATTGGAGAAAGGCAACTTTTCTAATGGCTCCAAACAGGACCTCGGTGGCTGTGCCCTCCTACAAGGCAGCAGGAGCAACTCCTGGCTCTGCCAGACAGCGCAGGGCCCAGGGCAGATCTGGGGGGCAAACAGCTGGGCAGCTTCTCCCACCAGACCTGTGCTGTGAGTGGTATTTACTCTATATCCACAGCACCTAACGCTGATGGCACAATACAACCCAAGGGAAAACTCAATAAAAATTCTTTTCAAGTCCCTCCTACCTCCTCAAGAGACACATGAGACAGAGATTCAACTTCCTTCTCCTCTTATACTTTTGAAATGTGAGGAAAAAATATCAGCAGTTTTGAAATTGAGGGCTCAGTACATTTCTAGTGAGTAAGAGCCCTTCAGCTGGACAGCTTGCTGCTTGAATTCTCCATTTTCCTAACTGCAACTTGCAGCATTTGCTCTTTTCCACTATTTCAGACTTAGACTGTACCAACTCGCATCCTGAGTTATCCATGAAGCCGAAGAAGCAAACTTCCCACTAGGCCCAAAGGAATAATTTTTTCCAACTGGGTGGGGCTGTCTGGCCCACCCCAATGCCCCCAGTGTCACTCTCCCAGCCATCACCTCATGCTGCTCCAGCTCAACGCGCAAGCAGAACAAATGCCATGCAGAATTCACAGTGCACTGGATTTCCACGCACCTGCACACATGGCACCAGCGATTTCCCTTGTGCCAACCGGAATGTTGCCATCAGTGGTCCTGGGAGTCAGGCTGGACACAACTCCCAGGGCACACAGAAACCCCACCAATCCCACACGGGTCACGGCAGGGACACCTGGCTCTTGTCCCATATGTTCCTGTTTATTCCTGAATGCACCAGCCCTGAGCCCAGCCCAGGGGCATTCTGCCCCAACGGGCCTGACTCGAGCCCACAGCTGAGAACAGCACACCTGAACTCCACATAAAACACAGGCACTGACCCCTCCACTCAAGATACTCTTTGCAAAACAGTCTCTGTGCTTCCCACAGTCCAGTTAGTGACCCATCTGCACACGAAGCACTCCCTGACCCTTGTCAGGGCTAACACACAGGGGCAGAACCCACCACACAACACTCTCACTCAGATGAGGTGAGTGCTCCTCATTGTTCCAGGACAAACACAAATCTCTACTATTTGGCACCACTCCCTTTCACTAGATACAATTTTATGCCCCCTTTCTCAAAATGTAAGTATTATTTATCCAACCCCACATGATGTATGGCCTAATTATCACTATTTTTAAAAAAAGAAAAAAAAATTAGTGTAATTAAGAAGGAACAAAGAAACCAGCCCCCTTGACCTGTTATTTTTAAAATCGGGTTCAGTAGTAATCACAGCGGCTGGAATCAGATGTGGTATTTGGATTCTCTGCCAGCACTTGATAAGATTTTGAAATTCAGGAAATCACTTCTCTGGTCACTTTTGCTCTTCACCTCTCAAGTCACCTTAGTATCTTCACACTTCCTTCCTTAAAAAAGATTGTGAGCAAACAGTGTCATAAAAAATCCAGCTGAAATATGTACTTCTCTTAGGATACATTATCTGACCTGAGCATAGGGCAAATCTAATCCAGGCCCCTCAGAAACAGATCCCAACCCAGAAATAAGTGTCATGACTTCTACCATTACCTGTCACTCTGCTCCAGCAGCTCTTTATGAAAGATTGGAGAAGGTATTTCAGCTGCACGAAAGCAACAGAGAAACCCTCTGCCTTTCCAGTTGGACAAGACCAAGCCACTGGTGCCTGCGCTGGGGCACCCACATTGCTGGCTCAGAGGTGACACCAAATATTATTAAGGGAAATCAATACGCAAGGAAGGAAAAGCCTGGAGGGGAAAAGCCTGCCATAGCGACCCACCCGCCGTGGCTCATGATGCACTAAGCAGCTCTGAAGCATCTCCTTGCTCTTTGTCCGACAGTCCCCACCACTGAGCGCTGACTTCAGGGATTTCTGGACAACCAGCAGGCTGTAATTACACGCTTGTGCGAAGTTACACTGTCACAGGTAGCAAACCACTTCGGAACATGGCTAATTCCAGGAATACCATGTCCTTATTTACCAAATCCTGCGTGGGAGAAACAGCTTTTGGTCTGTTTTCATACTAAAACTCTACATGCCCATCACACAACAGGTTCCCCCATTCTAACAAAAATAAAGGTCAGATGTGTCCATCAGTCTGAGGGGCTGTTCTCACTGCAGCCCAACTACCGTAATTCCCCCAGATTCAAGGACAATGTAAGTAAGCATCTGAGTGTTGAATAATCAGGGAAAAAAGCATGTGTGGGGGCTGTTTGGGTCTTTTTGTTGGGATTTGTGCTGTTCTGTTGTTTTTTGGGGGCGGGGAATTGTTAGCATCAAGTACATGTCTCAGCGCTGCCTGTCACAGAACACCTGGATGGCTCAGTGTGTGACACAGATGACACCACACAGGCCAGCTCTGCATGTGGGAACAGGGAGAGGGTCTGGAACATGTAAATGTCTCTGAGATTGGGGTATGGCTTGAAAACTTCACTCTAATCGTGCCCCCAACAAATGCTTTTGCTGTCGAGTAAGGAAAAAAGAAAAAAGTGCTGTTTAAAATGTTTGATAATCTGACAAGGCCATAAGGCTTAATGGAATCAATGATTACACACAGATGGATGATTAACTCTCGAGGTTTAATGTTAAAAAAAGAGTGCTGGATTGCTACTTAATGGAATTACACTGCCCATATGGAAAAGAACTATAGCCTGCCTATACCCAGAATTAGGGAACAGGTGGTCGATCTGGGCAGGACTGCTTGGAATGCACAAAAGCGTGCTGAACTTGTAAGTGCCAGAAAAAAGAAAAAACTCCTCCAAAGTGTGTTAACTTTTCCTGTCTGCAAATTGCAAACGGCAGAACTGAAGGCAATGATGCTCCCCAGCCCTTGTTCCCAGCGCCAGCAGCCCCGCTCGCTGCAGGTGCACAGCACGGCCCCGTGTGACACGGCACGCCGCGGTTCAGCGCTGCTGTCCGAGGTGCTGCAATCCGCCGCATCCCGCCCACAGCCGCACCGGCTCCACCGCCCCACCAAGGGCTCCAAACCCTCCCCAAACCCTCCACAGCCCCATGGCAAAGGATTCCCACGGGACAGGCTGCGGCTGTTGGAGTCCATCCCACTCTGGCAAGCTATTCCTTGATGCTCCAAACCTGATCATGGGATGCAGCCATGAGCAATGTTAAAGCAAACCTCTACATGTCCCATGCTGGAGATCACCTCGGAAAGGATGAACTGTATCTCAGCCTGCACAGCAGGAACTGCACACACAGACCCACCACAAACTCTCTTCTTGGATGAAAAGCATTTTGTACAAGCACAGCAGCATCACCCAAAGCTTCTGCCCGCAAGCCTCTGAGGGCAATCCAGCTGGACATCAGACCAGAGGCTGTAGGAGAACAGCTCCTTTGGAAGGGAGAGACAGGGCTGGGGATTACGCGAAGTCGAGGTTAACATACCCCAAGACCCACTCCCAAAGCAAACTGGGTATCCAGAGATCCACAGTCCTGCTGGATTGACAAGGGCCACCAGTGCATGTCCATAATAAACACAGATCATTGAACTGGCACAGCTATGCAGAAGGATCCCTGATTCTACACTAAGAACAGCTTGCTTGCGTGGTTCAAACAATTTCCAAAATGACATCAACTAGATGGAAAAGAAAACATTTCTCAGTGAAAATACCGTAGTCCACAAAATAATGTTCCTAGAGAGGAGGAACTTTAAATTCACACCTCATCCTGGTAAAACAGCTCCATATGGAAATAACCAAGTCACACTTAGACTCTGCAAGCCGAGCTAGCAGAAAATGAGGCAATTTCTAAATCAGGCTGCAGCCCTAAACTCATTGTAATTTTGAGCCCGTCATACTCAGGGGCTCACTTAACGTACAGCTGAGGTGTGACATGAGGCCCCAAAGCCTCTGCTCCTCCCCGTGCTCCTGTGCCAGTGGCAGGGGTCCCTCACCAGTCCGAGCCCCAGCACTGCTGCCCCCCGGGCGAGCTGTCCAGCCTTGCACACAGGAGACAGGGGCCAACCCAGACAGGATGAGCTCCTGCTTGTTCCTCCCATTGCAAACACTCACAGGATCAGTTGTCAAAAATGACCACTCAGAATGTACTGAGGGTTTTTCCCCCCTATAATTTATTCATGTTCTTCTGTAACCAAGGAAACAGAAGGGATTTTTCTCTCGCATCCAGCATTTTCTCTTAAGGGTTGGGTTTTATTAATCTGTGGGGTCTAATAGCTGTTGAAAACAGTGCCAAATTCCATCCACAGAAGGCCAGCATCCCAGACACAGCATAAGGACACCAATCTCCTTTCTTTCTTTCCCTCTATCCACAACCTGTGACTGCCCTTTCCTACCTTGAGTGTTTCAAGGACAAGCTTTCCCAGACCTGCTGGTCCCAAGGTAAGGCCTGTCTCCAATGATATGGCACACTGTCAGAGTCCCTGAGGATAACCTGAGCACGGACCTGTTCATGCCATGCACTTCCATTAACTGGACACCTGGCAGACATGGGGTTGGATACTGCCCTCCTGGCCACAATATCTCCACTGACTCTTCAGAAGGGCTCTCTCCCTTTAAATGTATTTCTCCAGAGCAATAACAAAGGGCTCTTATGGCAAATTCCTCTCCTCCTCTCAGGTAACTCCTCCTTTGGTAACTCTGCCTTACACTTCACACACCACCTCCACTTCTAGGGTGAAAAAGCACATGTTTGCGGCTCCCATCATGCCCCAAACTCCTCAGACAGCCGCAAGCTCCCATCCTGTTTGCCTGGTGCACACACCATATCATCATGCCATCACACTCATCACATTTCCCTGAATCCCGTGTCCTTTATTCCAGACCACACAGAGCACTGATGGACACAAGAGCTGATGCCACCCAGAGACATCCAGACAAGGAAGGCCAAAAGCCATAAACAGGATTTGAACTTCCAGTCCCTGGGAGCTGAAACTGAAATATGCAGAACCCAGTGCATTAGAGGCACTAACTCAGGCAGTTCTCACTACTCAGCACTTGTGACGGCAGTAACTGGCAGTGGAATTACTGCACAGTGTCATCCTCACAGAACATAGGGTACTCTCCAATTAAACTGGTACCACTTCTGCGCTGCCATTAATGTGACTTATTTGTTTCTGATTAATTAGGTTTCAGCTTCTTCCTTTTTGGCATTGCGTTTTCCTCCTGTTCAGTCTATCTGGCCAGTCGAGGTCTCTGTTGGCACAGATCAGTCACTGCAATTCTGGATCAGAAATCTGTGCCTCTGATGAACCTGGCTTCTGGTTCCTGTCAATCTCGGCTGCGGGGCCCACGAGCCACACAGACACACAGGCTCACACACACAGGCAGTGCGAGATCCCTGCAACAGGAACAACGGGGAAAAGGCAGCCCTGACAAGGTTGGCTCCTTTGGAACCACCGAGAGGTGCCAACTGAAGGTCCCAGCAGCTCGTCTGCCAGAGCGTAAAGAGCTATGGCAAACATTTGTCTCCTTGCTCATTTGAAGGCCTCGCCATGGCTGGAGTCCTGCATGGTGGTGGGAAAGGCAGGGAGGGAGGACAGAGCTTCCCCTGCCCAAAATACAGCTGCACCTCTGCAGGCAGGGGGGTCCCAGCAGCCACAGCCCCAGCCAGGGCTGGCTCTGGCAGGTGAGCCGGGCTGAGCCTGCACAGCTGCGGAACTGTCAGGGTCTGACACTGCTCTTACTGGGAACAAAGGACCACCAACAAGGCATCAGAACTCATGGAATTGTATCAACTTAAGGGAGAGAAGAAACTGAGGTATTCCACATCGTTCCATGTGAAATTATTGAACACTTGGAAATGGTGCTTTTTTTTGGCAAACAATATATGGGGTCTCCAACGCGCAGATGGGAGAGCAGCTTATATTTAATAAAATAAAATTTGACATTGGTGGCACATTCTCATATACAGTCATACATTATGGATGATATAGACTTGGTATAGTTTGCACACAGCCTAAACGTTTATCCTACAGATGGACAGGGAATTAGAGGGGTAACAGTCTACATTACACAAACGTTCCAAATGTGTGCTCTTCCAAACACAAGTTAGTGCAAAACTGGTCAGAAGTAGAGGACAAACCAGAACTTTTATCAAACTCCCATTTTGTGTGCTCCCACCAGCCTTGGGAAATGATCCTGGCAGATTAAGGTACTTCCAAACAAAAGGCAAGTCGCGACATTTTAATAAAAACCTCAAATCTTTTTAGAAGTTACCCTGTTCAAGGCCCCTTCATTTGGCAGCAGCAGAAACAAGTACTAATGCACAGAACAGAACACATCAAGCCCCACGTACACCTACATACAGCACTGCCAAGAATCCAAAATGTATACCTATGAATGCTTTTAACCCAGCTGCCCGTCCTCAACTTCCCCTTACA
Source organism: Myrmophylax atrothorax (assembly GCA_026770055.1). NCBI lineage: Eukaryota > Metazoa > Chordata > Aves > Passeriformes > Thamnophilidae > Myrmophylax > Myrmophylax atrothorax. Next base: position 34,352 of record JAOXXN010034387.1, on the reverse strand, counting down.
GACACATATTGCACAGCACAAATACCGTATCCAGTTGTTAACCATGTCCACTTCTGTTCTAAAACCCCACTCATGGTGCAGAACTCCATAAAAATACCACATGAAGCAAAGCTTTCCATCCCAGTTCTACCTGAAAACATTTCTGTGTTTTCAGGCAGAGAACAATTCTCACATTTTTAAATGCTTACACAACTTAAAACTCAATTTTGTCATCTCTCTCCCTCTTGCCTAAGCCCTTCCAAAGGACTTCCTGTTTCTGACTCCCCCTCAAGTCATACCCAGCACAGAATCACCCACTTTGAAAAATGGCTTTTAGCCTCGTGCAGTTTCCTGGAGAAATAACACATTTCTGGGTATATCCAGCAAACATTTGAAACTAACGTTTCCTTGGGCTTCCTGGATTGTGTTGGTTACAAAAAAAGGAATCCTTGTCTTTAAAGGAAGGAAACCCTTCAGTCGTTACACAGAAAGTTATTTTTCCCAACCCAGCTCTTGGAGAAGGAACAGCCAGAGATACACCTTGATTTTAATGGCAGAAATGTCCATTTCCTGCACTGGCTGTTGTTCTGAGGGCTTTGCTCCGCGCTTTACGAACAAGGTATGAGAAAAAACTGTCATACAGAGCAGCTCATTTACTGTTCTGATTTATGTTTGAATTACTGGGCCAAGAAATTACACAGCAGGATTCCCTAAGTCCAGAGAAACACAGTGGAACTTTCCACTACTTTTCAGGAAGGAAAACTGTTGGCACCACAGCAAGATTCCAAAATTTCTGAAGGAAAACCCTTTTGCTCCAATAATTTGTGCTCAGTAACCACGAGTAGCAATGCCACAGCACCCCATTTCCTCTGTCACTGCTGTCCCTGAATCCCAGTCCCAAGACCACTAAAATTAAGTCAGCAATAAAAGAGACAAAGTCCCAGTATATTACAAGTCCTTAGCAGCAATATTCGAGGTAATAGCTCTCTCCATAACCATTTCTCATGCAATTTTAGTCTCAAAGCTCAAAATTAATTACAAACACAGAACAAATCATGCTGTTAAAACATATATTATAAACAAGTTATGCTCTCCAAATAGGTAACTTACAGCCTGGGAAAGTAATTGATAAACCTAAAGTGCTCACAAATAACTGAAAAATGACAGGTCAAATGATCGCTGAGTGACCACCATATAAAACTACCCAGCACGAGACATAAACCACACCAACAGACTGCCACTCACTCATCCCACACTGTAAATAAACCATATGGGCTTTCTTTGCAAGAGTCCCAGTGCTGATGTTCCTGGGCGGTGCTCATAAACCACACTTTGAGCTGTTACAACATCCTCAACCCTCAGCTCAACCCACTGTGACACAGAATTAACATTTGTGTTCGGTAATCACTTTAAAAAAATATTCAGGGCTCTAACAAGCTCCCGCTTCATTCCCATCCCAAACTGTGTGCTCAGCATGTTGCCAATGTGTGCCTGGCTCCAAAGGGATGGAGCCTCCTGCACCTTCAGACCTGAATCAGACACAGCTGCATCCCCCCAGCCATCAGTAGCAGCTCTTGCCAAACCCCCCTGCAGGAGACAAATGCTCCCCTCCCACAGCCAGCCCGGCCCAGCCCACCCCCTGTCCCGACACCCCAAACATGCACAGAGTCAGCCCTGCCAGGGTGTCACCTGCCTGGCATCCCCTGTCAGCTGATTCCCAGAGACCAGCGTAGCACAGTGTGTTGGACAGGATGTCAGCTCCACAGCACTTAATAAACCCACAGAGAACTAATGCAATTGGAACCTGACAGAGTAAGGCATTAATACTGTGCATTTTAATCAAAGGGAGAGATATAATTATTATCTCTATGTAACTAGAAAAGCTGAAAGATTCTAATGGGAAAAAATAAAACCATCTGTTTGCTCTAACTCATTAAATGAGTGCTTTAGGACAATGTCATCCCCCCAAAGCCTGTAACAATTTGGGCCTTAAGCAGAGATGCAAATTGATTAAATCCCAGCATATTTTGCCGCAAATGGCGGAATCCAAACACCACTGAACAAACAGTAATTTCTGCTACGCATCATGAAGACAAGCCAAAGATGTTTTCCCATTCCTGATTTTGCAGACAGGAACATGATTAGTGGCTGCGTTCTAATCCAGGTTTTTAAAAGCCCCGGCATTCTTTACTTTAGGAACCACACAATATCCTGCTGCTGGGGGACAGAGCCAACCCCAGCGCCCAGTTCAGAGGCAGCTGCTGGGCTACACATCTCCCACATAAGAACAGTTGTCTCCTGTTGTGTTTTCTGTGGATTTCGAGCCAGGAAATGCAGCTCTGGAACAGGCAGGAGCTGAGGCCTGGCACGCAGAGGTTTAGCATTCTGTGCCTGTGGGGATGAGTAGAGGGGATGTGCTCACAAACACCCAGGCATCGCTGTCTCACTGATGGCAGTACCAGGCACCCACACTCCCTCATTTAAATCCAGGCTTGGTTCACTCTAAATTACAAGTATTTTTACATCCTGGATGAGTATATCTGTTGAATCTCACTTTGTCCAACGAAGACCTGCTGGAGCACAGTGTGGCTGTGAGCAGCTTCCCAGAGCACCCTCAGTTTCACTGCCAACAGGAGCCAAGGAGATTGTTGGCTGAAGTGATCCACCACAAAGACAATAATCAAGACACAGATTTGTAGTTATGGTACAGGACTATCCCATGGGATCAGATTCAAATGTCTCCCACACCTGAAGGCTTGGCCATGCCCCAAATGACCTCAAGCACATGAAGCGTCCCACAGAGATGGCAGCGTGAGCCAGGCAGGAGGGGACCACATCCCCGGTGGAACAGCCCCCAAGCACAGAGGATTGAGGTGCTTTTGTGTGGCTGCCACAAACCTGGCTGTGCAGCCCAGGTTGTGCAGAGGGACTTGCCCCTCCCCATGCCCTTCCCAACTGGAAGGCTCCTGACTTACACCAGATCAGACCTTGCTCCTTAGTCTTTTCCCACCTCATTCCCCTGACAGGCTCCTCCACAACAGACATCTTATCAGATGTGACTGATTGCTGTAATCTGTACTCTGGGCAGCCATTAAGCAAATTACCTGAATCATTGCAAGGATTAGTCTCATTAACACATGATTAGCATCAAATTAAAATAATGAGTGTTTAACTTCTGATGTCTTCCAGTTGTTTGAACAGCTTGATCAGCCACACCAGGCTGGCAGGGAGGTGGTGGGTGTCAAGGAGTCAGGGAGAAAAACTCCAAATCAATAAAAGGGTGGGCTGTGCCACGGCAGAGCTGCAGCTAACAGAGACCTGGGCACGGGGCTCCCGGGGCAGCTCCGAGCACAGCTCCCTCCAGCCCAGAGCAGAGGCACAGCCAGTCCCACACCTGGGGCTCCTCGGCAGCAGGGAGGGCTTCACTGCCTTCCCCAGAGACCACAGGGCAGCCAAAGCCCACGATGCCGATGCTGCCTCTAAAACCACACTTTGGGGCGAGTGGATACCTCCACCCTCCTGGCTGCTCACGTGCCTTGTCCCTTCCAAGTAAAAACAATGCTAAAGAAGGCAAAGGCAAAATCTCATCACCAGTAATCCTGGAAAGCAGTTTGCTTCAGAACCTCTCCTTTCCGAGCTGGGAATCGCTAACCCACCACCATCACCTACTTTCCCCTCCAACTGCAGCTGATCTGCTGTTGGGACTGTGGCAAAGTCTCAATTCCTTCTAACCTGCTGCAGCTTATTTGGGTTTATCTGTCCACGAATTCACCACGTGTCCCTGGTTCTCCTGCAGGCCTGCAACCCAAGCCTTGCTTTGCCTTGCCTTAAAGAACTCCAGCTGAATTCCTCAGAGCCTTCCTGGGCAGCTTCCAGTTCGGTTCATTCACCATGCCACTGACAGGCACCTTCCCTGTCTCTGGAGGTGGAGGCAGATCTGAAACATGGAGGATCTGCAAGATGGGGACCTAAATCCACACTCAGAACACTTCTCTCTCCATGAAGGAATGACAGAACATGTGCAGCAGCCAATGTTTAAGCCTCAACATCTTGGTTATTTATTCTCTGAAATGCCACAAACCATAAGTACGTATTATAGACAAATCACTTGTCAAAGCTCTTCCCTAATTTAATTAAAGCCATTTTTTATTCATACAAGTGCAAAGAAGCAACTTAAACAGATAACATTCTTCACACTTGCATAAAATGAAAATAGCCAAACTAAATTTTGGCAAAGTATACAACAACAAAAGATCCAAGCAAAGACTCTATATGTGCCAACTTTCATCTCTGCTGAGATGTTAGCAAGGAGTTTCACGCACCAAGTCTCCTGCTTCAGTTTCTGATGGACTCCTGATGCTCCAAGTCCTACAAACACACCAGTGGTTCCTATGCTGCTGCCCAACAGCCCTCCTCAACCACCTCGCTGTCCCTGTTGTTATCCACACTGCTGGGACTCACTAACAGACCAGGCAGCAAAATGGTGCTCAAGTTGAAAACACCCTCCACTGTGGATCTGAATATCCTACTGCCAAAAGTAGAGGTATCCAAAAAAAGCACAGGAAACACCTTTGCATCATGGCCTTAGTCCAAGCCTTAACACATATTTGCCTTCCATCCAACCCAGGTGACAGTGCAGGCCAACCCTGACAAGAAACACCTCCAAGATGAACAAAGCGAATTTGGCATCAGCAATACCAAGGCACAGGGCTTAGTTCTAACTCCAGTTCACACAAACTACTGGGAGATAAAGAGACAAAAGAATTGCCTTCCATCCAAATGTATCTGCAAACACCATTTTTTACAATTAAACCCCCCCAACCACTTGAGTCCAGTATGAGGGAATTCTGCAGACTGGGCACAGCACCCAACTATACTGATTTTACAGCAGCATTTCCTCACAAACCCCATTTCACACATCAGGGGCAACCACTGCTGCCCACAGTAAACACCCTCCAAAACTCCATTGTGTTTGTTCCCCCCCAGCTCTAGTAACCAGGAAATCATTTATCAATTTACTCTCCCAGTTCCAGCTTGCTGCTGTGCCACCCCTTACGGCGCTCAGCATCTCCCGATTCACGCGATAGATTCAGGCTCCATCTGTGCATATTACTGACCAGATTATGTAAACTACGCTTTAGCAATTCACACTCGCTTGGTTCTGCAGTACCTGTGGGTGCCAAGCATATGTTTCCCATTCTCCTTGCTCTCCTGGGCCATATGCAATCCCCCCAACCCAGCAGCTTTCCTACAGACCCAACGCGCTGCCTGGTATAAATCCATGCAAATCCCTCTGGCTGTGCCAAACCCTGGATGCCAGCCTGTTCATGCACTCAGTGGTACCCCACGTGTGATCTCGGGGCTGCAGGTGCCCAGCAGCAAGGTGGGTCACTGCTGACACAGCCTCCCCCTGCAGCAGCCCCGAGTGGCCAGAGGGTGACATTCCCTGGGCACCAATGGACACCTGGCAGGTGGCACCCCAACCTGTGCATGCAGCCCCTGGCTCCCCCTCACCCCCCTCAACCAGGCAGCCAAACTGAGAAGCCAGCACACCAGACACCCAACAGGACTCAAGGAATCTGGTTTTCAGAACTGAGATATCCCTCTGTTGCTAGGCAAAATGTGAATGGTTTTTCTCATGTTTTTGGAGAAGACTCTGCTCTCTTTTTGAGGGCCAGGGCTGAAATTCATATTGTCACTAACACAAAATTAGACTGACAGCATGGAGACCTGCTTCTTATTCCAAGGCATGTCTCCATTAAGCCTGCTCCCTTTCTGGGAATGATACCATGTGCTCCAAGGATTTCACAAGCAGAAAACCAAACCAGCAGCCTACTGCTGTAGCAGGATGATGCCGGGGCTCTGCTTTGGTTTGTTACAGTTTGCGCTGGAGCAACGGACAGAATGACAGAAACTTCTGCAGATTCCCAGGGCAGAACAGCCAGCTTCAGAGGCAAAGCAGCAGGACCAGCCCATCCACGGATGAATGGAACAGCTGTCTGGAAGCACAGCAGTTGGCTGGTCTCCCTTTCATGTAGCTGTCCCTTTCCAGTGCTGACCACGCACTGGGATATGCTGTTCTTTTCTTCCAAATTCTGGTATGTTTACAGCACAGAGGGAGTTCAAAGGCTTGAGCACACCAACAGGAGTTTTCCAAGCATGAAATGACACATTCCTGTGCCTCACCAGCAAGAGCAGGTTCAGAACAAAGATATCCCATGGCCTGCAGAGAGTAATTTCAACTGGGCATCACCCTCCAAAATAAACCTCTTACACCTGTGGCAGAAGGAAGTTGCAGAGCAGAACCCAACACTGGAAACAGGGCCCAAGGGTGCCCCACACGGAGGGATGGCATTCCTGGGCCACAAGCAGGGCAGGAACATGTGCCCAGGCTGACAGTCTGGAAAGCCCAGGGAGCTCGTGAGCCTGCTGGATGAGCCCACCCCCTTCAGAGGAGTCAGGCACCTGCCCAGAGGCTGCCCCACACCAACACCTGTGCTGGCCAAGAACACGAGCTGCACCCCGCAACAGGGTACAATGCAAAGTGCTCTGCTCTTCCCCATGACCCCTCATACACCACCTCCCACTCCCTGCAGAGATGCAGGCATTTATTGCTGGCTGATACGAAGCCAATTACAACACTCCGGAGCCAGTGCATTCTGTGCCAGGGAACACACAAACCCAGACAGGAACACTGACTTCCTGGAAAAGTAAGTCATTTCCTCCTTACTGATGCTCACCTGGCCTGAGGTGCAGGAATGCAAGAAGAAGAATGGGTTTAGTACACAGCTCTTGTTACAGTCTCAGTAATTAAACAGATAACTCAGCCTAAATGTTTGCAATTTCCTCAGCCGGCGTTTGTTAGGGATGCATCTGGATCTCCATAACCATTACCTTCTGCTACCTACAGGTAGAGATAATTATCCACGAGTAAACGATTACCTAAGCTATAAATTACCTACAAAAATTTGGGCTGGGGTTTTGCCAATCACCATTCCAATTAATTAACCAAAATTGACTAGCTGGCTTTAGACCAAATATTTCCTCATCAGTATTCCACGCCAGTGCATACAAGATGAAGGAAACAACCCAGAGAGGAGAGACAGGAAGAAATCTCAGCAAAGGGTAGAGAGAGCTAAGAGCAATGGAGACAGGCAGGAACGGGTTCCTGGTGTTCCCAGTGTGGCCCATGACGGTGCCACGGGCAGGGCTGTGCATGGTGCCAGCAGCACACGCACAGCCATTCCAGCACAGAAGGGCACCATGGCCATCAGTGGGAACGGGAAGCTCAGCAGCCTAGAGCTCCCCTCAGATTGGGGCTCTGGGCACATATCCAAGGGCTGTCATGGCAAGGATGCCACGGCTGGAGGGAGGGACAGGCCCCAGACATGAGCCCCAAACTGCCCCAGGAGCCCCCGAGTCCTCAGCGATCCATTTCGCAGGAGCAACCCAGACCCTCACCAATCCCTGCACTTCCATTAGGGAAGAGGACAGAAAAATGCCACACCACTAAAACTAAGGCTTTAAACCACCAGCACTGCACACCTGGCAGTGGAGACACCACACGCTCAGTCTTCTGTGTGACAGTACACACCGAGTACTGAACAAATCCCTGTCATTTCTGGCTGAACCATCCCTGCATACCACCACATGCAGGTTTTTACATGCCCATGTTCTCCAGAGATTCCCAGCAGCAGAAGCTGCCATTCCCAACAAAGAACAGAACCCTTAGACAGGCACCCTGGGGTACCCCAGAGCCCTCACCCCAGGCCAGCAGAGCTGTGAGCGAGTGGAGCACCAGCCCTGCACCCCTGGGAGGCAGCACCACACACGGGGGTGAGCACAGGCTGTGCTGCAAGGCACCAGTGGGGTCAGGGCAGCACATTCCAGCTGAGCTGAGCCAGACCAGGTACGTGTGACCACAACAGCCACTCCTGCTGTGCCTTCTCTGAGGGACACAGCTCGGGAGAGAACCTGGAGAACAAACCACAGTGTGATGCTGCCAGTCTGCCCTTCACCTTATGGGATCTGCCCTCTCTGCACACAGTCCTGATTCTTGGGCACAGCATTACCTGGTTACCAGCACCGGACTCACACCTGTCCTTTGTGCCACTGCCCTTACACATGACCACAGGATGCATGCACAGGAGTGCTGCACTCTGAGACAAAATTGCTGCAAGAGTGCAAAACTGAAGTCAGAGCTGCTCCTTTCCCACCCAGAACAAACCTTCCCCTTCTGTCATAACAGAAAGGTGCAGTTAGCTGAAATAGGACCAGAATACTTACTTGGTAATGATTTTTAGTACTAGTTCTTGAACAAATAAGGCACCTCATGCACTTTGACAAAGATCTAAGGCTGTAAATGCTGACAAATCCAGTGATTAGCAGTTGTTCTAGACTGTTCTGGAGAACTCAGCAGGGAACTTGTTTCCAATCAATCTGCAGGGAAAATCACTAACACAGATAATCTAGTGCCTTCCACATCATCTCAGAAATTGTTTTCAAGATGCTTTTCTCATGTCACCTCCAGTTATTGATTTATTAAAAAGCAACAAGATATTTCACTGCATAAAGTAAGATTTTTATTTATTTATGCAGGCCTGTCAGTGTCGATAAAATACTGTGGATGTTGGAGATTACTGTACTCTGTATAATTAAGGGAAAGGGCAGCCCTTTGTGCAAGTGCTCCACAGAATCCTGATCCCGCCCAGGCAGGAGGGGCACCGGGAGAGTGCAGAAGTGCTCCCGAGGGCAGCAAAGCCCTGTCCCCTGCCACTGACCTGGAACGGCCCAATGGCTCCCCAAAGTATTCCAGGCCAGGGTCTGTCTCAAGGAATCACAGACAGAAGATGCAATGGGAAAGCCGACCCCCAGCCAACAGTTCACTGAGGTCAAAGGAGAACAACCAACATAAAGAGCATCGGAGACAAAGTCATGTTGCCACTCAGCAGGCTCCTGAGGAACAGCTACACGTGTGAGGCACAGCCCAACTGTGCCCACCCTGCCCAGCTCCACAGCAAGGCCCAGGCACCAGGGCTGGAGAAACACCTCCACTTGAAGTCTATTTATGTGCCAGTAACACTTAAGCCATCATTCCTGCTTCTCCTGCCTTATTCTCATTTCAAGTTTACTCAAACATTTGCTAATGAACACTAAATCTTTAGACTACTTAGAATTACTCTGGTTAATAAACTGGGGGCATTTCATCAACTTTACTGAAAACTCAAACTCATTTATGAAAAAATCCACATCACTCTGAGAGAAAGATGTTCCCCACTCCCAGAAAGGCCTCGGCAGCACAACACAGGTTCAGGCTGACTGAAGCATTCTGGACTATAAGCAGAATCTAATTTTCAAGAGCTTCATTTTAGAGCCCTAAAATGAAACACATGATTTCCAAAAGCACTGGAGTCTGAAGCTGTAATGTAAAGGCTTGAGGTGACTGAAGTGCTAGAGAGGTGACTCAGTCTCTCCCTGCTCAAGCTCCATCAGTAGCTCCTGCTTGTGTCGGGGTGTGGAACTCCTCATCTGGGCTGTGTTTCAGCTCACCTGGCTGCACAAGAGTTCCAGGCTGGTTACTGTGCCAAGCCCAAGGCAAGAGGAGATTACAGACTAGGTGAAACTAAACCCAAACAAATATAGATAATCAATTACACCTGCCTGTCAGGTTTTGGAATAACTGACAAAAGCACAGAAGACCTCTCTGTTGGCACAGACCTTCCCTTGACAACTCACAAGGTCCCCCAGAACTGCAGGTACCAGCCTCTGGTAAGTCTCTAAGGTCAGCTCATGTTGCTAACTCCACACTCACCTCTGGCCAATGATACAGACAACTCTTTGATGAGCAAAGCACAGACTAATCCAAGTTAAAAGTCCAGCAGGTTTAAGAAAAAGAAGTGGAAAAAGCCCTTCTCCTAAAGGTCAGAGTGCTCTCGAGCAGTCTGCTTCTAACTGGGAGTCTGCATTTTACACTTCAAAGGCATCTAACAATAAATCCAAACCACAGGTAAAGTGTTTCCTTCACCTCGACTCTTCCCCCTCCCCAAAAGTGCAATACCAAGTGTTTCAGGGATTGCAGCTTTGGTCTACCTTAGAACATAAGAAAGCTCCCCAAATCTCTCTCTTGGTCTGTCACATTCCCAGTGCAGCAGAAGAAACAGTCCCGTTCCCATATTACAGTAACTCAGAAAAACCCAAACCCCAAACCAGGAAGGACCAGCTGCAGCTGAGGGATGGTCCTGCCTTGAGAGCTCTCATATTCCTGACCCCACCAGCCAGGATTGGGCACATGCAACCCAGTGACTTGGACATGTCCAGCTGCCTCGCTGGGACCCTCCTTGGTGCTTTGCTCACTCAGCTCTTTCTTTACTCTCAAGGTCATCTCTTGTTTACCTGTTCATCCATCCTGCCTCTCTCATCCCCAGGCTGGATCCTTAACTTTCAGTGAGTTCCAGCAAAGCAGGGCCTGCACCTCCCAGGGCCCAGCACTGTTTGTGACACCCAGGGAACCAACACTGCGGTCCTTGGGGGAGCTCAGAGGACCTCAAAGGCAAGAGTTCTCTGCCCAGGAGCAAAGAAGCCATTACAGCTTGTACTGGAAGATTTAATAGGTGTCATAATTTATCATGTAAACCGAAAAGTGTTTCTTAATTAAGTGCGTACGTTAATGAATTTTTTAATTTGATCCCTGTAAGTACCTTGCTATACTAATTGCAATATTCTACACATTAGTCATCCGCTGTTGCCCTTGGCTATTTTCTACCCTGAGAGGGAGAGATAGAGCTCTTCAGTTAAAGTTCATTTAACTCTTTCCACCCAACAAATTAAATTTCCTGTTGTTCACACTGCAGAGTGACAGCTGCATTCCAGGCCTGGAGCATGGGAAGGATGGCATTCGGCAGCCACCCCAGGAGGGATGGACACACCCCAGTCTGGCCTCAAACACAGTGATTTGGGTTTGTAACCTTGATTACAAACAGCACAAAGAGATGGAATTACCAACACACATTGTTCCAGCTTTCCACGTGTACTTGAGGGAGGCATCAGCTTTTCTGATACTGCTTGCTCATTCTCAGAATTCAAGGGCAAGAGGGTGGGAATCTTTTCACTGAACACCCAGGGAGTGGAAGGCAACTAGCTGGAGGCATGGCACATGGCTCAACCACTTCAGGAATTTCCCCTCCAGTTGGTGCAGACAAACTGGCACAACATGCAGTAATACTGAGCAGTTCACAAACCTGACAAGCATCTCTGGCTAATTTATGTTGTAGCTACTTTCTGCTATCTGAACAGCTTAAAGTGGAGCTTTCGACACCTGTGACACATCCCAGGCTACAAACCCAACTCTCTCTGTGCAGAAATAATACTCTGGCGGCTGTGGATGTGCACCAGAAGAGTGACTATAAACTGGGAACTCCCCACCTCTAGCAGAAATGCTTCACAAGCAGAGCAAATGAAGTCCTTGGACCCCTCCAAACTCAACAATAAGGCAAGGCAAAGCACAAGGGTTTCATCCACGATGAGACAAGAAGCTGCTGACTGAAAACACACAGCTTCCTCCTTAGTCACTTCCTTTGTAACTTGTGACTGCTTTTGGAGTTTGCATAAAGGAATTCAGAATTTCAACTCAACAGGGATAAGAATCTCATGTGAATGAGGGATCTGAGCTTTGTTTGGCCTCTCCAAGTCCTTAGCCAGCCATTTCTGAAGCCCACTGAGTAGCAGACACTGCACTTGGCCTGTACAGGAGAGGCAGACACATCGCAAAGCACCTCCCCATCCCACACAATTTTTGGGAACAGATGTGCCATCAATTCCCCAAGACCCAGGGAGGCAGGAGCAACATGTGTACATGTGCCTGACCTACCCATGACCCTGTGGAGGACCAGCACGCCTGAGCAACGCTGCTCATTCCACCTGTACTTCACAGCCCTGTCAGAGTGACCAGCAAAGAGGAGATCAAACAGCAGAAACCAGCACCCTGCCGGATGAGCTCTGATTCTGGATCTCAAGTGCCTCCCTATGGTGCCTGCACTTTCTCCAACAGCAGCCTGGGCTCTGCTGGGAAGCAGAGTAAGCAGTGTGTCCACATTGACTCCTGCCCATGTGTTTCCCCCGCCCCCCAAACACAACAAATTCAAAATTCAGGCAAAAACAAGCAGGACCCATCCCACACATGGGAGTTCCATGTGGCTTCCCTCACGGAACCCATCTGGGTCCGAGGCGTGAGGCTGCCAGCCCTGCACCGTCGCGGGTGTTCCACTGCTCTTCAGCTCATCATTACAGCTGGATACTCCATGCCACACCTGACTCCATGGATACTAAGATCCAGCAGCAACTGCTCCGATCACTGATCTGAGATAAAGCTGCCTCTGAACTTGGAGGACAGCGACACACCACGCTAATCCACCATGCAGGCTGTTCCCCACACACACTTCTGAGCGCCTTATGGGTCTGCCTCTGCGGTAAGTTCTCCTGACAAGCTCACACATGCCATTAAGTGGATTACATGGAACATGTTGAACTAGCCCAGAAACCTCCAAGGCCAAGGCGGCTCTGGATAGCAGCACTGCATCACTCATTCACTCCCCACTCACAGGCAGAGCCTGTGAAATTAATAGCAACAGCCCAGCATAACATACTTCAGGGAAGTGAGACTCTTCACATGGGTGGCTGTCACCTGCTTTTCAACAAATTTCAAAGTGTTGCCTACAGCATCCTGTTGTATTAGATGAAATGCATCCTGACACCTTTCTCACTGTATTATGCTCGACCGCTCAACTATTGAGATGCAAACCTTCCTCTTCATTTTTTAAACAAGAAAACACTGCCCAGTAACTGCCAGAGGTCAGCTCTTGCTGCTCAGTAGCAGATCCTGCCTGCCCAGTCCCAGGGATGCCAGAGATTGCCAGTTGCACCCAGCTCTAGAAGCTCTTCTCGGGTGCCCTGAGCACTAGTACAGCTATTCCTGGGGAGTTCAGGAGCTGCTGCCTGCTGTCATTTGCTCTCCAGTCCCCTCCCCACCTGCCATCCACCCCCACAGCTCCGTGTGAGCCGTGCTGCCACCAGCTCACCTGGCCTTTCATGCCAAAGGGTATCTTGCCAACTTCTCGCTCAAGACGGTGCAGTTGTAGTGATGAAATTAAGCCCAAGTGCTCTCTTCCCCATGGCAATACACCCCACTCTCTGCTGACCAGTGCTTGGCCAGTTCCAGTAACCTCAGCAGAACCACCACAAGGCATTTCACTGGGGAGCATCAGGCCAGCCACAGGTACAGGTAGGGAACTGGCTAACAACAAAATAGTCTCACTCACCCAGTTCCAAAATCTCAACAAGTTAGAGAAGTGGTATTCACCTTTGGGAGAGTCTGCAGAGACCATAAGCAAGTAGATTTCCAAGACTTGCAACCACGCATTACTGAGGCACACCACAGGTAGACCTGTCAGAAATCACCTTCCCCACTACACGTACCATATGCTAGGAAGCCACAAGTCACACGTATTTTATCCTAGCGTGGGATCTGACACGATACTGTCAAACAAAGCTCACTGAGTCTGCCACTCAAGCAATCACATTCTCTTCATATTTATCCTTAGCCACTCCTGCAGCTGCTGCTTCCTGTACAGATTATCTTCTCCTTTGCTCTTACTGTGATTACCCAAAGACAAAGGACACACAAAGCTATGAACTCGTACTTCAGCCTGCACACAGCAGGAGTCTGTATGCAGCTATCTCTGGGGAAAAAGGATGGGCTGCTCTCTCAAGTGCCCTGCACTTTGTGGGTGTATCTCCACCCCTGTGAACTGCCACTTTGATCCTGTACCAATTTTCATATGTGTGAAACCATGACAAAATGCAATACAATGGAAAGCACCAGACTCACGATACTTCTCTCTCATATCAAGACCATCTGGATCATATTTTGAGCTGGTGTAAAGCAGTGTAAGAGCCCTGGAATTCCTGGAAAGATGCCTACTTTAAACCAGTGAGGAACTTGGCCCTCTGTTCCCTTGCGTGATCCCCTGCACTTGCTGTCATACCCCAGCATCAACTGAACACAGAAGCGCTGACGAGAGAGAGGCTGTTTCACACATTCCCTTCAGACAGGGAAATCCTGTATTCCTTTTCTAACTTCTCTGAGAAACCTTTGGGCAAGCTTACACCCACTCAAGTACAGGACAAGAACAGCTGCCCAGATTTTCACTGATTTCTGCAAGGGAGTCTCTCCTGTCTTAAGTAAGACGTCATCATTCCAGGGCTTCTCCGACTGCAGCACCTCAGCAGCACTTGCACCACCCTGGCAGCAGCGGCTCAAGGGTAGAAAAGCGCCACATCTGTCTGCAGCTGTTCTATCAGCATCCTGCTGATAAATTCATCTCTGTGCTATTCCTTCCAGCTTGTTCCTCTGTCACAATACAACACGTACCTACTCGTGGCAGAGCAACCAGCAGATCCTCTTGCCTCACCTGCTCTTTTAAGACACATGCCAGGCTACTTGGAATCCCTCAGAAGCAACTAAATGAAGGTAAATCATCTAAGAGAGGAGTCCAAATAACTCCTTTTTCATTTGATGGTTTATTTTTGCCTGTTCTCTTTACCTTTTTCACCAGTAACAGTGAAAAAATCCTGGAGGGAGAAACAATTCCTCAGAATCATAAAAGTGAGGACAAGGCAAAAAGTGAACCACGTGGTTTTCTGTCATGTCACTACAAGTAAAACACGAGTCCCACAAACACCCTGACTGCTCTCTAAGTCCCTGGTAGGGATTCTGTTTATCCGTTGTTCAAAGCTCATACTCCCTGTTCATCAGTCCCTTTAACGCTCACTATAGTGCAGGACCTGCAGTTTCTGAGACTCAATTCCCATACTGCATAGTGCAGCCTCCTCCTCGCTCTCACTGATGTAGCTGCTTCTTGGCTTCTGGGTGCCTGTAAGGATGAGTCCAAGGTCCACTGGTGCAGGTCACCCCGCACCCTCAGGCTCTTCCGTGGGCTTTGTCCCTCGGACAAAAGCTGTGCCCTGGGAATTCCCAGTAAGCAGGCACAAGACAAAACCCTGAAGCTCACTGACATCTGGCCGACCCCGCAGAACTGCCCTTTGACAGAACAAACCCACCTCTGGTGTCTGGAATAAATCCGGGGAAGTTTCTGTGCTGTCATTAATTGTGTTCCCAGCATCCCCACAGAGCAGATGACAGGTGCCCCAGACACTTCTGGGTCCGGCTGAATGGCATTTAATGCAGAAGACATCTGATCTGCCACTGAGAGCAGCACTAAGTGGCTTGATCAGAAATGACATCTGAGCCAAATGAGCTAATTAGTTTACAGGATTTCCCCTTTCTCTCCCTACAACAGGAGTGGATTGGTGTTTTCCCCTCAGCTCTGGCCTCTCAGCAGGGTGCCATCCTATTGTTGGAACTGTAGCTGGCATTTACAAAAAGTATTAACAATTCTGTCAAAGCCAGCACACGTGCTGCCGATGCGCTGTCAGTTCTTTGTTAGGGACAGCACAGCATCCCAGATACAAAAAACAGTTGGAACAACAACAGCTTCCACCTAGGCAGAGAATCAGCACTGGCAAACCAGGACAGGCAAGCCTGAGGTTGTATCAGAGTCCTTAACAAAGCCCGAGGGCTTCCCTGGATTCACTTCTCTGTTAACTGTGGTGGTGACTGGGAGCTCCAGTAACACCAGGGATGTCAGAGTCACCATTACAAGTACACCCACCACATCCACCCTTCACAGCCATCTTGAAAGCTTACAGTGAAAAGCAAACACCCACTCTCCTCCCAGACCTTCAGGCTGTGGACAGAAGGGGCCCTGTGCTCCCATCACCTGCCCAGAGCCGCTGGTGGGGCAGGTGACAGCCACACGGTGTTGGTGCATCGCTTCGGCCAGCCCTTGGAACACTGAGCACCACTGACTGGTCATTCCCCAAATCCACAGGCAAACACCAATCTTATGGAGCAGCAGTGACACCATTGGCTAAATACAGGAAGTGCAGTGGCTACTAGTTCAGATACATTCCAGTATTTCCACCAGCAAAACCAAACCAGGACAGTCCCGGTGAAAGGCCAGTGATCTGTGAAGGAGCAGTGAGGCACCTGGATGGCTGAATGGAGCAGCTGCTCCAGATCCCACCGTAACAGACACTGCCAGCCATGAGGCAATTCATGCCAGCGTTTGCCAGGACTGATGTCACAGAAGGAGCATCAACTTTAACCCAAGCTTGGAGAAGGGGCCATAAATACTTCCCTTGAACACGGTATCAAAGCTGCAGCTGACTTAAAACTCATTTATGAGAGGCTTATGCTGCAGCCAGACAGAAACACTCCCTGATCTACTCTACCAGGTCCTGCGTCACCCCTGCAACAGCTCATCCATGCTGCCAAAGCCCAAGATCCATCACTGTGGTACCTGTGCCCTGCTAACTGTGTGCCTCCAGATGAGGCACCAAGGACAACCCTGAGCTCCACCCCTGACTCTGTTTAACACCATCAGAGCTGCACTGTCACACACACTGGCCAGCTGTCGGGACCATTCTAGAGCACTTCTGATCAGCTGAGCTGTCTGGAAGCATTCAGGCAGGCTCCACAAGGATTGCCAAGGACTGGTGCACAAGACTGGATTTGTGCAGCAGATCTTAACTAAAGCAACAGTTTTTACTCACTAGAACTGATTTATGCCATTTTAATACCCAATATTAAAGCTTTTAATATGTGATTTATGTAAATACAGGTTTTACCAGGTCTTAAAAGAGATGTTAACCTAAACAGGACAGAAGAGACTTACGTACCCATTCCTGCAAAAGAGTAGATTTGGGGCTACCACACTAGAATTTGTCAAAATTAAGAGCAAAACAACACATGGAACCAGCTGGATCATGGAAGTGAAGACCCTGGAGGACGTGTTCCAATATTAAACTTAGTCACCTTGCACTGCAAACAGCAACTACAACTTACTCAGTTTTGTGGGGTCTTTTAAAAACAGGTACCTGGCAGAATTTCTCCCAGCCTCTCTCTTTCTTGCTATTTCACCTGTAGCAGAGAAGGTGAGCAGCAGGACAGTCCCCTGCAACTGGACTATGAGCACATGGGGCTCAGCTCTGGCTGCACTAGCAGCAACATGCGAGGGGCCTCTGACTGATTCTTTTCACAGCTACTGCCTCAGATTGCTGCATAAAACGACTGTCGTGGGATTTGTATGCCCTATAAAATACTCTGGGAGCACTGATGAAAAGAGTGAGCAGCACTTGAGAAAAATACATGTCTTGTGGAGAACCTAATTTACTACAGCACACCAAAACCAAGAAAAAAACAAACCAAAATCCTCCATCTGCCACCTGGCCAGAGCAAAGGAACCCACACAGCTCCTCAGGTTCAGCACCACACTCACTGTCCACATGAGAAGGACTCCTACAGCCACGTGGCTCCACAACAACCTGCCTGTGACACCAGAGAGGGTTTGGTGACACCAGCAGTCTCCTCCAGCCTCCTGCTCCTGCGTGGGGCACTGTTACTGCACTGCAGTCACCATGTTGGGTGGCTCCAGCTGAACAAGAGGATGCAGCCGAGGTCATCTTCCTCCCCAGCCTGCTCCATCTCCCTCACAGGGTCTGTAGGTAGGGCTGAGCAGAGCACTGTGCACAAGACAGCCTTTGTCACCTGCTCCTCTGTGACTGTGCACAAGACAAGGCACACCCTCCTCCAGGAAAGGGAGGAGGAATCTCACATGCAAAGTAATCACTGATGGGGAGCCTTCCAATGAACAGGTCACCTTTTTGTCTGCAGGAAGACAAACCTTGACTCAAATGGGAGGTGAGAAGGAACGCTGGAGCTCCTCTCTGCAGGCTCTACCTGTTCCGCCCTCATACCTGGAATGATGGGGCAGAGACTGGGGCACTGTCACAGAGGGCATTCTGCAGGAAGCTGCCCTCTGCCTGCCACTAACTGGGCTTTTATTTCACTTCCACCCTCACTTTCAGTTATGCTATATTTTCTGTGGAAAACTGAGCCAGCCCAGCAAGATGGGTGGTGACAAGGCTCCACTGCCACCCAGTACAACAGGGGGCTGGAAGGAGGCTCAGAGTGGATGCTTCCCAGTTAAACCACAGGTAAGGCTGAGGAGACTTGGTGTCTCGCTATCCCCAGGAGGAAGTGGGGAACCAGGCACACAAGAAGACAGAAGGGATCCCAATGTACCCTTAATCTATAAATATTTAAGCAGTCCCTCCTCCCCCTCTCCTCAACAACATATGCCAGCGTCTCCTTCAGCTCATAAAAGCCAATTCCCTCCTGCTGTTCCCAAGCACCAGGAGTCTCCGAGTGGTGATTAGAGGATTACGTGCATCCCAGGGCCTGCCTCCAATCACTTTCCCCTGCAAATTGCTCAGCTCCGATGCAGCAGCACAGAGCAGAGTGGGTTCTGTCACTGGGGCCTGGTCCTCATTATGGCCAGGAGACTGCAAGAGTTTGTTTACACGGCTGGAACATGATCCTCCCGGGCAGCTCATCAGCCTTTCCCCAGGGTTTCTGCTCTTTGAATGCTTTGGAGTAATCACCACCAGCCATCTACACCCGGAGTGGCATTGCAGCAATTCACCAAGTCAACTGACAACAGCTTGAGGTAATATTAGGCCCCTTACAGGAAGGCAAGTGCTCTCCACACAAGGATGCTGGAGCTTAGCACCACTCAATAAATCAGAGCAGCATCCTGGAAAGCTTGCCATTAGTTCTGAGCCATTAATTTTTGCTGGGTCTTTGACACGACTGTTTGAGAGCACTATAACCTGCTCTCTCAAAGTTAAATTATAAAGAGCAACTTCCCTGAAGGTGCTAGTCTACTAACCCGTTTAAGGCCTTGGCTAAACACCTCCAATAAATCACTGGGGAGCAGCAAGGCAGAAGGTTTCCTACTGTGCAATATGGGAGAGTGAGCCATTCCCTCTCAAAACAAACCCCAGCTGGGGCACCTTTGGCCCTAAGCAATACCCTTACAAGGTACTGCACATTGTGCTGTGCCAGCCAGGTGAAACAAGACATTTCACCGCATGGAGTTCCACTCAACAGCATCTTCCTTTCATGTCCTTTCCACTAAGTTTTCTTCACAATGACCAAATGTCAAAGAGATTTATAAATAGCAGAAAGCAAACAAGTCCAAAAATTTCCAGTGCTGTTCCCACTGCACACCTGGAGACACAAATGTGTTGTTTGAGGGGCCCTGTAAGCCTGCATTTCTTAACAGTTTCCAACACTAAACGAAGAAGTAAATAAATTAAAAAGGAGTTGTCTTGCAACCAACAGAAGTCCTGTCCCACTTCACGGCACAATGAAACACTGGACCCCAATATCAAAGCCTTCAGCTGCAGGTCCAAGGTGAGAAGCCCCAGCTGGGATGTGCCCAGTCTGCTTTCACTCTGGAAGGTGGGCGTGGGAACACTTCCACCACACCTGCTTTCAGAGTGCAGGCCCAGCCCCACCTGCCCATGGCACAGCTCTGCAGCACTGCACTGAGCGCCCAGCCCACTGTGCTTCCGGACGAGGCTGTAATGGCAAATCCTAATTAAAGGCACAGAAGGAAAAAGGCCTTCCAGACAATTAATAATCAACCTAGCGTTAGGTTAAAACCACATTTTAATTGGACTGTAATGAGGCAACAATGTAGCTCTGATTCCATTCCCACTGAAAAGCCTGCTCCAGGTAAATGAAACCTGGGTGATCATGGGGACAGGGAGTGATCAACTCCTTCCATATGGCACCATAAATTATAGAGAGCAGGTAATGAAGCAGTGCCAAAAAGAAAATACTTGACAAGCCCCAGTTGCTCATATCTCTCTGTGAGGCTCAGTGCCACTGCCATGATGTGACCACAGCTCTACCCCGTCCCAGGCTCATCGCCAAGGAGAAAAGCCTGACTGCAATCTCAGATCCACTTACTCGTTTTGCAATGGCCTCTCTCTTCTGCAAACCACTGTGTTTTCAAAACACTAACCTGAGCCAAGAGGAAGCATTAACTCCATTAATAAACCACAAAATGACACTCATGCCCTACTACAGAGTGAATCCCATTTCTTGAACAATGAAAATTGCAACTGTCACCTTACTGGATGTCAAACATTATTACACCCATTCCTCTAACTTTTCCAACAGAAAATGCATCTTACTGATGTCCTTCTCTGTCTCATCTTGCATCTCCTATAGCATCAATGTCTATTAACATGTTTACATCCAGTCAGCTTTCCAGCTGTAAATAAGTCCCCTACTTTCATTAGTCAATTAATAAACTAAGGAAGGACGGCCCTTTTGTACTCATCAGACTCTCATTAGCACTCAGTGCTGTCCGTGCTGAGCAGTCACAGTGCTGATGTGAGGAAATGAAGGACTGCCTGTGGAACAGGTGGGACCCAACACACAGAAACAGAGGTGCTGCTCCTGCTCTGAGAGCTTTTATCAGAGGCCAGTGCCAAAGAGTGCCCATTCCCAAGGATCCTACACGCTACTGACCGACATTCTGGGCACAGGAAGTGACCAACTCAGCCTAAATCACTGTCTCAGGCACCAGAGATCCCCTCCAGGAATGGGATGCAAGAGATAGGAGAATATAAGTACATGACAACAACTCCTGGCTGACAACTCCAGCTCTTTTTGCTCTCTCACCTTCACACAGCCCTGATGCACTTGGCTGGTTCATTTTAGACACGAGAGTAAAGAAAGAACACTCAGTACAAACCCTGCATAGGAAACCTGCTCAGCACAGCAGGGAGAGCAGGAGACAGTGGACACAGGTTGAGCCTAGAACAGAAAGGGCTCAGCTCAGGAAGCTCCTTTACTGTAAGATATGAATATATGTGAAACTGGTTTTATTACTATTATTATTTGCAGGCTTAACTAAATTGTCATTTAAATAACATATTGAAAGGTAAAGCGCCACCTGCTCCTGCCAGATGTTCCGAAATCTTTAGCACCACTTCCAGCACGCCGCAGTACTGAAGAAGCACAAGACTGGCCCTCAAAGGTATTTATCTCCTCAGTCTCCTACTGAGTTTAAGGAGATTTCTATTATGCAGACTCGTCATCAAAATAATAAGGACTGTGCTCCAATTAGTAATGTAAATGAGAGCACACAACAGCACACTGCTCTTACTCCAAGGATCCCAGTGCGTATGAACACACTGCAATACGTGTGGCAATTTTTCCTTGAGATTTCCAGTCAACAGCAGGAGGCATCCTGAAAAGGCTTTGTTTGGGCTCTGGCAATGTTTTGGAAGAAGAAGAGAAACATTCTTGTCCTTTAGAACACCGCACCCCTCCAAGGAGCACATCCCAGGGAGCTGGCTGGACACCTCTGGCACAAGCAGTGCACAGACATTATTATATATTATATGCACAAAAGCTTGCCAAATGCAAAGTCCTGCAAACCCTTTCCTCCAATTAGCCTTGACTTCTATAGGCACTTACTATAAGCACGGAATAACCTGATCCCTGCAGTCAGCAGCTAACAAACTGGCAGCTTATAGTCATCAGAAGAGTCCCAAAGTCCTTGTTTTTTTAATGTCACCAGCTCAGAGGAGCTGCAAACAGCTGGGACCCCCATGCAGGCAGAGGGATGTCTGTACATCAGAAAGGCAAAGACAAGCAGGAAAAGGTAGCAAGCAAGCCAGGGAAGAGCAGACTGGAATCCACCGTGTACACGTGTGCTCATGGCCATCCAGCCACAACCCTCACAGCCCCCTGCCCACACAGCCTTCCAGGGGACTGTCCCCTCTGTCCCTGGGAGCCCGACAGCTCCCGTGGAGTCCCGCAGTGCTGTCAGCCTCTGTGGCCCCCCCCCCCGACGCCGCGATGAAAGGCAGAAAGCTCCGGGCACTCAGGAGCTCTGGTCCCTCCCTCCTGTGCCCTCAGGCTGCTTTGCAGGGCCCATCTGCCTCGGCTTCCACAGTTGGAGGGGTCCATCAGGTACAAAAAGAAGGAGCTACTAAACTAGAAAGGCCTGTCAAAACACACAAAGGCTGTCAGTAGATATGGCTTTTTCCCCTCAAGTGACATTTTACTTGCAAAATGAACTGTCACTGGCCAAACATTCTGCCAGGTCCATGATTTCACTCCACACCAGGAAACTCACCTCTGCTACAAGCAAAGACTTCTGCTCGGGGGTTTTTGAGAGCCAGAATAGCTTTACAAGAAGGGCCACAACATGGATTTCTGATTAAAACAAGGATACTCAAGTCTACTTTCTAGGTATTGCTTCATTACTGAAAACACCTCTTGTGGTTGCTTTCTCTACCAAAATCTCAAGCCATGAAAAACTGATCCATTACTTTCCTCAGTTTTTACTGAGGAAACCTGCACCTGCAAGCAGAAAATTGTTCCAGCTTCCAGACACAGTGTCTTATCACACAGTCTTTTTATTGCAGGTTTATGTCTCTTTACTGAAGAGCTTTTTATTACCCAAGTCCCAAAGCCCCTGGCTGCTATTCCAACCTCTCCTCAGCTTTCTGCCTCCTTCATTTCCAACGCAGTGATTGTGCCACTTCCCCAGGAGAGAGCTAATTCAATTTCTCTTTTCCCACTTTTCCTCAAGTTCTCTGAAGTTCCACTTGACTATCAGAACAGGCAGTCCCAGAACCACACACAGCCTTGAACAAGGCAGTCACAAGCCCTCTGGGGCACAGAAACACTTAAATCCTCTCACTGCCAACTGCTTAGTGCTGTTCTAGAGATCCAACAGCACCCTTCAGCTGGAGCAATGCCCCTCCTGCCACAGAACATTCCAGACATCTCTGCACCCTTGCTGAGGGCTGCAATGTATTTTCCCTTGTCCCAGTAACAGAGAACAGTGAGGTGTAGCAGTGCAGGACTAAAGCTACTTCTGCAGGGTATCAGCACAATCACACCGTCTCGACACTGATAACCTGGCTACAGTTGCATTTTAAGACTTCACACTTGGCACGTTTTTACTCCAGTTAATAACGTGTTGTGTGATAACCTTGCATCATTTCAGTTTCTTAACCAAAATCTCACTCAGGACCAAGAGAAGTCTATCAGCCAGACTCATACTGTCATCAAAAAAGAGATCAAGTTCATTTGACAAGATCTCTTTTCCATACGGCCAGGTTGATTGACATTAATTATATTCAATGCTTGTTCTTGCCCCAGACTGGCTGTGTGTGGGTGTTGCTTGGCCTTCCCAGGCTTCAGTCTTCATCATTACAAATGAGCAAGTCACTCTACCCCACCTCCTGGGAGGTCATGGGGAGCGGATCCCTCGCTGCCCACCGTCCCTGGGACCCTTGGGAAGGCAGGCAGTGACAGTGAGCCTTTGCCCACACTGCAGGGGCCGTCCCTGGGACCCTTGGGAAGGCAGGCAGTGACAGTGAGCCTTTGCCCACACTGCAGGGCCCATTCCCAAAGGCCCAAACCCAGTGATGCAAACTCATCTTCCCAAGGACTGAAGCAGACAAGGAAGCAGACTTCAGGACTCACTGCAAATACACCTGACCCAAAACTCCTCTTATTTTTCAGGCTTCTCATTCCCTTCCTTCCTTCCTTCAGATGTCTAGTTCCTCCCTTTTCAACTATCTCGTGTGCCTGCCTGGCAGTCAGGATACAGGGATGGATCCGGGCACAGCGGATGGACGGGCTTGAGCAGGAGAGGGGCTCTGACACGCTATCCCTGCTCACACAGGCACTGACAGACAGGGGCTCAAGCTGCCACACCAGCCAGGACAGAGCTCAGCAAGGGGGTGTGAGCAAGTACATCTTCCACACAATACCTGTCCTAAGGAAGCACCCAATGCAGCTTGCCATGATAACTAAATTTATTATTAACTGTGTATTTCATGATGTTAGTGACAATATGTTAATGCGATTTTTCACGTCCTCCTGCAGTGAACAGATGGCTCCTTTTACTTTACTTTCCACATCAAGTGTGATTATTTCTTGGTGCCAAAAGCCACCTGCCGCTCCCTGGTCTCCAGTCTAATTTTTTATGTTGGTAAAACACAGCAGGACTTGTTATCAGTTGGATGGCATCTTAATAAAAGGAGACATGCCAACATATTGACATCATGTTCAAGGGGAAATTTTAGCCCCATCCTGGTCCCTCCCCCAGTTCATGAAAAATAATAAAATGAAAGTAAGAAGAAAAAAGCCAACAAGCCCCCCCTGCCCAGACTCCACCAGTTTCAAGATGCTCAGTCACCATTTTCGGCCCCGAGCCAAGGCGCAGTGTTGGCCTCCTTTTGTTCCCACACCGAGCACCTCAGTCAGGGCTCTGATCTCTCATCCTGTGTAATGATAATTAGCCATAACATATTCAGAAGTCAAATGTAAGCAGGAATACATTAACATTGAGATCAGTGTCGAGGTAATTTTCCTTGGGAAAATGACAAAGAAGGACACAAAAATTAAAATACGGGATGTGGAGAGTCACAGTATCACTTTCAGAGGATGAAGGGTGAACTCATTGGTTTGTCAGTCACGAGCCCACACTCCACAGCCAGCTGTGGGCTATGGCAAACAAACAGCCCAGGCTGATGAGCCCTCACAGCCCCTCTCCAGTGCTTTGCACACACAGCAGCTTGCCATGGACAGGGGAGACCCCAACCCAAACAGGACACTCAGTCAGCCCACATTTAGGCCCCTGTCTCAACGGCCCAATTCTCCAGCATCAATGTGCTTTGGCTGCTTTAGATGCAGCCAAGTCCTGGACACTGCCCAGCTGGGAGCAACGACTCCAACAACTGCTGAGGTGTAAAACAGTTCTTTCTGAAAACACTATTCCAAGGCACCCAACATGTCAGGCAAGAACAAGCAAGAACACCTTGGGGCAGCCCTGGCACTCAGCTCAAGGTACAGACTGCCAAACAAACATCATTATTTCGTTCAACATTCACACGCTCCCATGTCATACAGGAGCAAAAGTGGAGGGAAGCTCTCAAAGTATCTAATTCTTTCCAGTGCAAACAAAAACTTCAGAACTGCATGCATGTCTGAAGCACTTCAAACAAGGAGTATGGACAAAACCACAAGAAAACATCAGTCACAGAGCACCGCATTTGAACCTGCCCACAGGTGACTGTTGTGAACTACCATACAGTGGTGACCACAGATGGCAACTGCAGCTGTGCTATCCATATTCAGTATTCCTCAAACCTAGAGTGCAACTTCCCGCTCTGAGCCACTGACCTCCAGAACAGGGTGAACTGTGTTTTGTACTGGACTCACTGTGTATTGCATCACTACTCATAAATCCTGTTACACCAGCAGCAGTGCACCACCTGTGCCATCAGCATGACACACCCGAAACAATTCCACTGGGAGAGCCCCTGTATTGTTCAAAGGCCAAGTTGGGTGAAAAGCAGAAGAAATGCTTCTGTGGAACAAGACGCTGAGACAAAAACATGACACTGTGCCAAAAATTCAGCCAGGAAACTCAGGGTAAGATGGACTTGGAATACACAAAACACAAGCATTTTTTTAAGGAAGTCTGTCTTCCATTTCCTGTTCATTCACCCAAACACCTAATGGCAAGGAAGCCAGGTCTGGAGTCCCTGTCCCATTGGGAAGGCTCTGAGCCATCCCTGGTGGGGCTTTCTTTCCGTCCTGCCTGATTTGTGTGAGCTCCAGTCCTTCATACACTCAACGAACTTCCACAGGAGACATGTACCTTTGCTAATCACAGCTTGGTCTCTGCACTTCCCTCCTGGAAGGGTTCACAGCAGGAGTGTTCCATCACTCAGAGCATCTTCACGCCACGTTTGCACACTGGTTCCAAAAACTGAGCCAGACTCCCCACCTCGTGCTTTATACCCTGATGCCCAGCAGCCAACGCGCAGCACTCTGTGCAGCTGGGGCTGATGGAAGGATTAAGCTTGTCATTAGGAATCATTTTGGTGGCTGAAAATGCAGCCTCTCTCCTGATAATGTGTAGTATCATTTAAAACAAATTAATTTCTCATTTCTTGCTGCTGGTCATAATTCTCAGCATGGGACACATCACAAATGACCTTAAGGATGGACATACAATCATCATTAGTGAATCAGAAAAAAGGCAACTAAAAAACAACCCAAACCCATTACAGCCATATTTTTTGACTCTCCTTTCCTGTAGTTTTTGAAGCTCATTTCCATAATACAATTCAAGCGATAGCAAATTACAGTCCTCTGTTACTCCTTTAGGCAGCTACATCACCCCTGTATATTCTATTACCAAATTGGTTAATTAAAAATTTCTCTCCATTGTCACCAAGCAGAACCACAGTTCATTACATGCCTGCTCTGAGACACCAAGCCATTGTCTGACATCCACTATTGTTGCCTCCACACACTAAAGGCAGAGCAGGACCATGTCGTCCTTGCGACGCTTTCCCGGGCTCCTCTTTCCATGTTGAGGAAGTCAGAGTTGGTGGCTGGAGGAAGTAGGGTCAGGTGGGGCAGGGTGGGAAGGAGAGGAGCACTTGCTGACACACAGGCTGGGGACATCAGCACGTCACTTCAGCTCAAGGCCAAGGTGTTCTGTGCACATCTCATCAGGGGCTGCTGCAGGAGCCCAGCTCGTGGCTTCCCTCTCACCCGCAGGCACAGGGGACACTGCAGCTGTTCAGCCTCTCTTGTCTCTCAAGAGGGAAAAGTCACAGTGAGATCAACCATATAAACCAGCTCCTGTGAGTTCCAGGCTGCTTTGAATCCTCCAGCTCTCTGTTTGAGCATGGCTCTGATGCTTGTGCTATCATTTTGATATTAATGCCCATAATCCCCTACGAGTAAGCAATTGTTTGTCTGGGTAAGCCCATGCACAAGACTAAACATGAAATTAAACTATCATCCATCTAAATGCAACATTATGCAGCCACTATATGTGTTAGATATTGAAAATTTGTTGCTGCTGCTTTTTGTTTGGTTTTTTTTTTAATCATGCAGCCTAATAAGATCCCCATGAGTAATCTCTGTGCTGAGGCCTGGAGTAAAATACACTCACAACTCAGTCAGTCACCTACTTTAACCTCCTGCTGAAATTTCAGCCACACAATCTTTTCTGATTGTTTCAATCAAACCAAAATGAATAAACCTAACCTGAGGAGTACTTAAATATCCACTTCAGTCTGCAGTAAAGCCTTGACCAGGTGATTTATAGGAGCCCAGGAAGAACTGCCTGCAGTGCCTGGCCCCAGTGTTTAGCATACAGTATTACATTACTGTCCCAGCAGCTCCAGAGGCTGGTTTTTGTTAGTTAGGCACACTTACTCAGGACACAAACAACACAAACCTCTAACAAATTCCAAGCCACCAGGGCTGCCAGGTTTTCTTACAGGGGCCCTACCTTACACATGAACTTGAAATAGGGACAAAGCACAATCTGAGTACACAGATACTTCTTCACTGCCTACTGCAGAATTAAACTGACTTCACCGAGTTAAACAACGAAACACCAGCTCAGGAGCCTCACTGACAGGCCCAGCAGCACCACCAGCCTCATGAGGCACCAACACCAGCAGAGTTCCACCCTTCCAGCCGTGCAGCATTCTAAGGAAGTTTCCAATATACAATCCTCCTCAAGTTCTTCCCCAGCTTCCTGTTGCCTTACACTTTGTTCTGGAAGCCAAGACAGCCCTGACTCCCATGCAGGGATGTCCTCCTCCTTGCACGGTGCTGCAGGAGGTCCAAAACAAGCATTCCGGAGTGTACCAACCCATCTGCGCCTTCCTGAAGCCCAAGGATCACCTTTTCACAATGTGACAGCCGAGCTAATTATGTGATCCATTATCCCTCTGGAGGTGATTCTTACGTTTCCATCATCCTCAGACGCTGCCTTTAGCTGAAATTCACCTTCTCCACCGTTACCATAAGCCCCAGCAGCAGTAGCCAAGAAGCCCCTCGGAGCTGTGCGTGCTCACTGCAGGGCCCAGGGGGCACAAAGGCCAAGCACGGGTATTTTCTTCACCGTGGCCACTGAAACACCCTCAGTCATTAGCACACTGCACGACAAAGAACAGTCACTTCTGTCACTGGCAATGCTGTACAGGTACACTAATCCACCTGTACAGGTGTGTGTGCAGGCAGACCCCCCCCACACACATAGGCAATGTTTATCATTTACTTTTTTAATTGGTAATCAGAGGTCCTCATTTGTTCTGATAACCTGATGGAATCACTCATGGTCATCCCAATCCTGACCTGACACACAGCCCTTGACTTATGAGCTCACTAAAACTGGCACATCTCCTGAGAAATCAAACACAAATGCTTACAGCCAAGGTTCACACAGACTAATACCTCAATTTTGTTTTTTAAATACCAGTTCCAGATACACCAATTACAGATATCGTGAATCTCTGTCTCTGCCAGACTCCCAGGAACTGTTTGGGATGAAATATTCTCTTTTTCTCTTTATGTATTTCAGACTGTAAGCTGTTTAGGGCAGAAACAGTTTTTCACTGTGCACTTAAATACTGTGAGGCCTTGTCCTCAAGTAGATGCTTAGGTCAGCTATTACCAGCTATTAATTCTTAGGTCAGCTATTAATTTGAGAAGTCAAAAAAACCCAACATAGAAGTTCAATACACTAAGTGTGTAGTCTCCAGAAGAACGTGTCAAGCACAAGAATAAGACACACCTATAGTGGTCCCCATGTCCCATCAGGTGACTATGACACATCATTGTGATGGCAGGTGAGCACAGCCCCAGCTCTCACCTCAGGTTGAATGTAGGCTGGAAACTCAAAAGTACCTTGGTGCTCTCCTTGCAAAAATTCCAGTATAACCAACATGAGCCCACACTGGGGCAGTCAGGGCTCTCTTCACAGAGAGAACAGGTAGCTCTTTCACACTTTCACAGGAGCAAGGCTCAAAGCCACGGGAAAGTGATTTCAGCTCCCTGTGGACTTGCCAACAGCTCAGGCCAGAGCATGTGGCAGGAACACCTGAACCCCCTCAGGTATCAGCAGTCACTGGCAGGGAACGTTGGTACACATTAAACTGGGCTGCTAAAACATTCAGTGCCCAACATAATTCAAACAGCCAAACACTGCCTGTAATTACTATTCCATTTATCTTCACAAGCATAAAGTACAATTTTCCTTCCTACTGGCACACTGCTCAGTTGTAGGCAGGACTCCACAAGAGTAAATCCAGTGCAAACCCCAATCAAAGAGGGATGCTCTGGCAGATCCTTCATGCACAAAGCCTCACTGCAAATATCCTGGGCAAAGCCAGAGGTAGCTCCATTTAAATACACCCTCCAGTGCTTCATTTCAAAATCATCTGAGTGCTCCCTGCTCCCAGTCACCTCCACAGTGTCAGAACCTTGGCTGAAAGCATGGGTAAGAAACACCACTCGCTCTATTAGACCGAGGCTGGTAGTGCAGCACCAACACTGTCACACCGGGACCCCAGACGGATATAAACTTGCCCCAAATAAACATTTTTATTTTCTGATGAAACTGCAGGCAGGGGAGGTGGATAAAATATAAAACATGTCTGCTTTCCAGGCTGGAGGAGGGGAGAACCCAACCCTGAATATTCAGTACAAAGAAAAGCCTTTTTGTGATAGTGTTTCAGTCAGCAAACATTTTTCCATAAAAATGCCTATAACAGAGATTGTCTATGAGACTCACTTCAAGATTCTCCTTCACCACAGTATGATTCCGTTACTGAGCAAGCCTGTTAGGCAGGAAATTCCTCTGGAGCCAGGGACCTATTATTTTTGAACTTCCAGACAGTTTCAGTGACAGCTGCATAACAGTCAGGTATCAGGTGTTTATCAAGAGTGAAACACAGCAGCTGGGGCAGTTGGGTCTCCCCCACATCCCAGCTCCCAGTAGAAGAGCTTAAGGACCTACACAGTGTTTGCAGTTCCCCCTTTACCAGATCTCCCTGCCCAAACAGCTTCTGCACACCCTGCAGAAGAAAGAACACTGACTGCACATAACAGCAGCACAGTAGTTCCAATTTCATCTGTAGAACCATCGCTCAGGTTTGAGAAACCTACATCCTTCAAGTACTGATTGCCACAAGTGACACACTGACACCTGCAGTATCACACGCTACTCCCAGTACCCCAAAATGCACAGAATCTGTACAGCTTATGGCATTTGTTGGACTGCCAGTTATTTATCAGCCCAAAGTTACAGTGGGAGGGAATGGGGAACACAGCCCTGCCCACAGCTCCCACACCTTGGCTCCCACTGCAGCTCCCAGCCCAGGCACCTGTGCCATGCAGTGCAGCCTGGACAACTCCAAGGGAATACAGAGGCTGTTTGCCCTCACCCCACAGGTGCAGGCTGATCACGGATAATTCAGCTTTCCTACTGTCTGGACAACATGGAGGCAGCGCTCAGCA
Source organism: Myrmophylax atrothorax (assembly GCA_026770055.1). Taxonomy (NCBI): domain Eukaryota; kingdom Metazoa; phylum Chordata; class Aves; order Passeriformes; family Thamnophilidae; genus Myrmophylax; species Myrmophylax atrothorax. The sequence continues at coordinate 4,039 of JAOXXN010034387.1, read as the reverse complement.
ACTTCCCCTTGTGTTTAAGTTGTGGTTTGAGGAAAGCCTCCCCAGGAACAGTTCATCAGTGTTCTGACACAAATATATTAACCAGCTCTGGCTCCTTACAGGCAGCGAACAACAGGGTGTGCATTGGTGGCTTTACACAGGCATAAAGGACTCTGCAGTTCTGGGATATTTTCCCCTTCTAACTTTAGTTACTTGATGCCAACAGTCCCAGGAGACCCAAAAGCCAATGCAGGGGCCCTTCAGTCTGATGGCCACTCTCGTCACTTGCTCTCTGCTCACAGGATACTCAGGGAGTTGGCCAAAACAGAGGTCAGGGGACAAACTCATCTGGCTCTGCACTGGGCCCGGACTGGCTGCAGCCACCAACAGGGCTGATGACAAATGGGAAGCCAGGCTTCCAGCTGAATTTCAGTTTAGTTATTTTTGTTTTAATGTATGTGTGAATCAATTAATCCTGTCATAGAAGGGCATCGTAAACTGTGTGCCAGAGTTAATGAGTCAGACATTATCACATCATTACACCAGCTGGCATAATGTAGCATGTGTTGTTTGTCATAATATACACTGCCATGCTTAACAACCATTAATTGTTTACACGAGCAGTCATATTTTTCTTCAAAGAACCTTCAGTGGCTGGGTAATATTTTGAAAGCTTCTTAAGCAAGTAACTTAAGATAATAAAAATCAGCCCCTCTCTCATGGAGCAAAACAGTGTATTTACACATAATGACAATTGCAACTCCCTCACTGAAAAACAGAAAAACAAACAAATTCAGATTCCAGTCAGGTCCCTGAATTCAATGCCCAGTGGTCAACACTGCCATGAACATTAGCAGAGGTGATGCCCAAGTGCTGTCTGTTCCTCCTTCGCTCGGGCAGAGCCCTGAGCACCAAGCCTGAGCCCGTTCTCCTCCGCTCTGGAAGGTACCAGAAGGAAGAGAATGGCAGCTAAAGCCTAACCAGCACAACACCAATACGATACCAGAACTCAGGCTGCTCTTTGGAGCCATGAACCTGCACTGCCTGACAGAGATGCTGGTGGTTTCCTGTCACTCCTTGCATCCATCACCTGTGTTTGTCAGGTGAAAACACAACAATCAGTCTTACTTTATCATAATACTTTGGCTGTGAGTATTTTCTTGGCTGACTAAAGACAACATTTGGACACTCTCAGCAACAAATCCAGGTTTACCAGCTTTCTGTGAATTGGATTCAGTCTGCTTCTGGCCAGATTTGTTGGCCATATGGCTTCCCAAAGCCAAAGGCTAATAACATGTTTTAGGCTGAATTGACTACAGCAGCCAGGAACAGTGAATTTGACCTGCAGGTTGCCCGTATGTCCACTCACACATACAAACTTTTGTTACACTGGAGCTCTGCTTTTAAACAAACACCCATGTTACAGAGGCAAGGCAGTGAGAAAACAACCCTAAAAACTCATGCTGTGGAAAAGAACACTAGCTATAGGGAAGCTGAAAAACTAAAGATAAGGTCCTTTCTTAAAAAAATATGGAAATATGGAGTATTAATACCTCAAACAACCTTAATGTACTGTTAGTTTGATTTAAGACACCCGTGATTCCAAGAAGTGCTAAAAACAACAGATGCTGCTCTTTTGATGGGAAACATACCATCCTGTTCACTCACCTTATGGAATTTATTGTCACCATCCCCTGCTCTGCCACAGGAAGAGAAAATCAGGACCACAGATGTGGATAAGAAGACATAGTGCAGCAGCAAGGTCTCTGACTCTTAAGTCCCATGTGGTTCATGCCCATGGCTGTAGAGGAAGGACTCTGCACTTCCCCGTCTCGACTCCCACCTAAGTGAGCCCGGATTCCACAAAGCACTGGGGCATGTGCTCATCTCCCAGAGTCCCGGCACCTGCACTGGAGTCATGTGCCTGCCCAGGGCAGCTCGTGTTACCCTCTGCTTGCACCTTTAGAGCCTGTAGCCAATACACAGTAACAGAGTTCACAATTTATTCCTCTCTGCCACCCTTCTGGGTCTTCCACCTTCACATTAGGTCTAATTAACTTTTAAGTGAGTGCATTTTTTTGACAAGCAGAAAATCAATAGCCTGCTACACACACACACACACACACTGACCGACCAGTGTGTAGGTAAGACTGGTCATTTCTTGTGGCATCAGTATTTAATCCCCCATTAATCAACTCTCACCTCCTAGTCCATACTCTGACAATGCAGTCTCACTGCAGTCTCATGTGCTCTTATGTACAGACACCCTCCTCCAGCTTGGCTGTAGCATTTTCCCTGCCTGACAGGCTTTTCGCAAGGGACCCTCTTTGCCAGCAGTTCCCAAGTTGTTCAGAAATCAAGCAAGCACAGGCATGAAGAATATGGACTTCTACGGCTTTAGGACACGTAGGGAAGGATCCCAAGCGTGTATCACCACACCTGATCTGCCATATGTCTGAGGATATATTAAATTCAGATAAACTGAACAAAGATTCTTATTTTCCAAATGAAACTGAAGCCTAGGGAAAGTCATATCAGATCAGTATCCCTCTTCTAGTCCATCTTGAAGAAATGATTTTACCTCTTAGTTGGTCTTAGGGTAATTGTATAAAGGCTTCCAATCTCTGAAATCTGTAATGAAATCTGTAATCCTGACCTGCTGGATATGAGCTATACAATTACTCGGAGTATATTTAGAGCAAATAATCCATTCCACAAAGCTCCAAACATTCATAGCTGCTGATGCACAGCACCATCCAAGGGCCTGCGTTATAATTACTTGTGCAACAAGGTGAAGGCCACATCTGACTCCTGCTAAGTCCTTTAGGAAAGCTCATCTTCTCCTTTGACAGTGTTTGAGACATATTAAATCTTTGCTCAATCAATACGTATTGTGCGGGAGCAGAAAACAGGAAGACTAAAAAAACCCATCCAAACAAGTCCAGTCATTACAAATCAATACAGAATACCAGGAAGGAAGACCCACTAACATGGCTCACTTGTGTAAAGTAAACCAGGAGATACAATGTTGATCAGATATGCCAGTCAAACTGTTATAATCACAGAGGTTTAACAGAGTCAAGACTACTGTTGGCTCTGCCTTGGCTACCCAGAGCTGTGTTATGGAGCTCACTCCGAGGGTCAGTGACACAGAGTCACTTGGAGCATACACAGCCCCCCCACAGCCAGCAGAGTGTACCTGTACCTGTCTGCTTCACCTCAATGTGTGCTTAAGTTGCACCAAAACAGAAAAACCTTACCCAAACAGCTACTCAGGCTCTGAGGTTGCTTACTCATCTAGGGGTTACAAAAGGCAGCCTTACTCCACTCCAGCAGATTGCACAGCATGGGTAGGTAGACTTTCAAACATCTATTGGCTTATCTTTGGCAAAAGGGCCCGACGTGTGAACTCAGACATTGTCCTAACCCTATGCACTATTAGACCAAGCAACCACAAATAGCTGCAAAGTAACACAGGTTTGGAGTCTCCCCAGTGACTCAAGTCAGCAAGTTCACTACCATTTTCCAAGACTGCTTCCTACCCCCTTCTCAGACAGGACTCAAGCACTCCGAGTCCCAGAGGTTTAAGTCTCAGTATCATGCTCAATAATAAGCTTTTAAGCCCTCCATCATTTGGGGTTAAACTAACCAGTGCTTTGACTGGATCAGGTCCAGCCTTCACCTGTTGCAAGGCCAAGGCCTCCTAACGAAGCTTTAAATGCCTTGTTTTACAAAGGCTTGCAGAGAAGGAAACTTCTCCAGGCAGTAATTCTGCATTAGCAGTTGAGCACAGGGAGAGAGGACTGAGGCTGCCCGAGTCTCTCAGGCCCCCCCCAGAGCTCCTGTGCTGGGAAGCTGGTAACAGCTGCCAGCCACACCGAGAGCCCCAAGTCGCTGTCAAGTCAGCAGATCCGGACCTCCAAGGGTTCCTCCGCCCCACTGCACTGCCTAAACTCTGTGCTGCACCGCCAGGAATCCAGAGCATGCAACCAAGGAGCCCACACAGCCCCGGGACCCAACCCTGCCGGAAAGGGTCATAAACCAGTTCACGTGAAGATCT
>JAOXXN010034211.1:0-31797 GCA_026770055.1 Myrmophylax atrothorax | reverse complement strand
GGGGGCGGCTGCGGCAGCGGGGGCCGGGGCGCTTGCGCACAGTGCATCCAGCGAGCTCATGAGCTGCGCCGCGGTGTTCTCATCCATTACGGACTCCTTGGTTTTGGTGGACGGTACGGTGAAGTTGAGGGAATCGAACACAAGCCCGTCCAGAACTCGCGCCCCCGGCACACGACCGGTGCCAACAAGCGCGATGTGGTTACCACGCATGTTGGACTGAATGTACTCGTACGGCTGACCCTGGTAAACACCGGGGGCATATTCGAAGTGCGACAGATAACCGAGAGACAAATCGGTTTTGCCCTGGCGCATTGCTTCCTGCGCAGCGCGGCTGTAAATCTTGAGGTCTGCACGAAGCCAGGGGGCTTCATAATAAACCTCGTTGGTGGTCACTCCGTCGATACCCTTTTCCGACGGGTCCATTCCCGGCTCCTCGACGTTTTCGTCGATAACCGAGGTGTCACCCGTCAGGAAAGTATGTTCGTCAATGAACGGCACCAGCTTGATCGTTTCGATGAACTCCGGATCGGAGACAGACGCCTCCGGGCGGAACACCTTGACGATTCGATTGATGTCACCGTGGTTTTCTTCCTCGGTTTCACCGCACTGCATGGCGCTGTAATCGAACACGCCCGGAGAGGACACAGGACAGCCCTTGACCAGCAAATAGCCGTTCATGTCAATAAAGCGTGCGCTGTGAGCCATTAACTGCTTTCCGTTTGATGTAGCTGGGCAGATTGTATAAGGGAAAACCCCGGTACGCAAGCGCTGCGATACCGGGGTTATTAACTTGGAGCATTAAGTAAGATTATCAGGAAGGATTATGTGCTTGAGAAAATGTACCAATGATTTTCGCCGCCCACGGTGCGAACGTGTCGAAACTGCAGGAGTCGAGGCCCAACCATGGTATTAGATACGTCCTCAATTGGGCTTTGATCTACGAAAACCTTCGCTGCGGTACTCTTTTTCAGTTGCATGATCTGACCAACAGCGAGGATCAACTCGAACGTTTTGTTCGGAATATCCCTCGAAACGTCAAGGATCTCAAACTCCTCAGAGGGAGTGTTCAGTCCGGGTAGCGCATCTTCGCTGTTACCCACGGAGGAGGTCCTCGTTCCATTGAGAACATCGAAAACTTGATCTTTGGTTATGAGAGCCATGGGGCTCAATTCAGCCGTCGCGAGAGTTCCCCGCAGCACTGGGTTCATTGAAAATGTCGCGTTGTCCGCGTCAAGAGTCCCCAAGTTGGCTTCGGGTCCAGTCAGTGCGCCTGCGAACCCCGGATTGACACGCGGAAGGAAGTCCCCGCTCGGCCCCGGAGGATCACCGCTGCTACCTGTCGCAGCGCTCGCAGCAAAGTAGCCTTGATGCGTCTCGTCACAGTACGCAAAGACGATGAAGACAATCCCACCAGCCGGCAGAGGAATCGAGTCGACGAAATTCATGCTGTTGTATCGGAACAGGAGTCCTGCGTTCTCACTGAAGATGGTCATGTCAGTGGTAGTCAGGTTTTGTACCGTCAGCCAGTCATTGCGAATCACCGACGCAGTGATGGTCAGCCTGTCAGGAACATCGGCATCGATGACATAGTGCTGATTGGGGTACAACCACGGACGTTCGCGGTGCAGCTGGCGCATTGGGATGCTCCTTTCCTAGGATCCACCCACGGTAGCACGCGCGACCTAACGCCCGCTTAATACAGCAGGGACGGGTCGATGACGGGCATCATCCGGCAACGGCAGTTGATGGCCTCTCCGGGAAGCCCCCAATCTGATTGCGGCCCCTCCCACAACTCCGGGGAGTCGAAGCGGAAGAGACCCGGGCCGTAGCCCACGTCCTGTTTCTGCCGCTCAATGTGCGTGTGGCGCTGGGTCTTTCCCGCGCTGCTGTGCTTCCAGCGGAACAGCTTGACGCCGTTCGCCTCCATGCGCAGCTTGTTGAGGTTCGTGTACAGCTTGGCGTTCTGATCACGCGCAATGGTCTCGGCGCGACGCTTGGTCATATCCTTTTTCTTGAGCAGGTTCTCCACGACCTTGCTCGACCCGTTTTCATTCGGGTTGGTGCTGGCAATGCTGCGATACACGTCACCTTCAATGCCCTTCGCGAAGTCCTGCTGGATGTTCGTGATGAGCGCAACGTTCTCAGCAACAGAAGCCTGGAGCGCGTTGTGGAGATCGACAGACTTGGGGTTGTTGGGGTCGACCACGCCGAGCCCCTTCAGTACGTGCTTGGAACTGAACGCACTGTAGTTCTCCCCCTTCTGTACGAAAGCGGGTGCGAGCTTCTTTGCAAGGTCCTCGAAGCGCTTGGCCCACTTCTTGCGCAGGCGCGTCATTGCCCCCTTGAACACGTTGGCCGCAGCAGCGTCCTCCGCGTAGAAAGCACGCACGCTGCGGTTTTCAAAGCACCCACGGATCGCCTCGTGGTAGTCACGAGCCATAGCGACGATCTCTCGATCCAACTCCTTACGATACCAAGCTTCTACGCCGGCATTGATGATGAGCTGTTTCCCCTCTCCCGCAACCTTCTTCTTGCGGCCGCGTTCCGTGGATGCCTTGAAAGCCATGATGGTCCTTAGAAGCTGAAGTACGGCAGGTTGCGCGGCGGGGGCAGGCCCTGGCTGTAATCACCATCCGCGTTGGCCGGCTTGCCTTCGTTCACTTCGACCGGCTCCGGGTCGACCGGGGAGGTCAGAAACTCGGGGGCCTTGACCTCACGCAGGTCACCGAGGGTGCCACCAAATTCAGGATCATTCAGAATGACCTGTTCTTCGGCAGTCGGCGGCTGTAGCTTGACGGTGTCGGTGAGGACTTCGCCCTGCGACTTGTCGTCGACCAGTGCGACGTAACCGGGGCCGAGGTTGTTCAAAGCCTGGTCGAACTTGACCGCACCTTCGACGATTGCGTCTTCCTGCTCGCGCAGCTTGGGGGTGGCTTCCTTGACGTCGCTTTTGGCCGCGTCAGCCGGCTTCTCAGCGGGTTCCGGGGTGGACTGGGGCGCTGGTTCCGGCTTAGCAGCGGGCGTGGGCTGTGCCGCGGCAGCTTTGGGCGCAGCAGCGGTAGCGGGCTTGGCCGCAGCTTTGCCGGCAGCGGTGCGGGCCAGTGCGGCCTGCACCGGGTCGATCTTTTCAGTGCTCATGACTTACTCCTTGCGTTGTGAGACTACGGGTGACGCGGGGCAGCATAGCACTACCCCGCGCAATTGCTTGTTTACAGATAGGGAGTGGTGCAGGGTCCAGCGAACAACCAATCGCGAAGTTCGTCGAGACGTACACGGTACACGCTGTCGAGGCCATCCCAGCCAACCTGGTAGGCCGACTTGTAGGCTGCGCGAGCGTCGCCCTCGTTGGCGTAGCCGATGTAGACCTTGTGCTCGTCGAACTCGCCGGTGGTGGGTTCGATCTGGTTGATCACGTAGGCCCACGTGCGGTCGGTGTCGGGACCGATCATGACGTCAACTTCGTCACCGTCAGCACCCTTGGTGTTTTCGATGAATCCGTAGTCGCCGGGCATCTGGTTCGACCAGAACGTGCCGTCCTTCGCTACGCCGCTGCGAATGCTCCCCTTGGGGTTCTCAATGCGGCAAAGCAGATGACCAACCTTGCGTTCGGGCATTGCGCGGTGACTGAAGTTCTTCCCACCCTTCTCGGGCAGTCCGACCTGGTTGTCATCGCCGATGCGACGCTGCACACTGGGCGTTGCCGTGCGGCCAACACTCGGCTTGGTCGAGCGTACGCGGTCGCCCGTGTACATGCTGCCCGTGGCGAGCACTGCATCCAGCTGCTGCGCTACGTGGGTCAGGAGTTCCTGATTATCCGAAGCGCTCGGGAGCAGACCCTCCATGTTGTCCAGCAGCGCCGAAACTGCCGCGAGCTGTTCCTGCGGGATCTCGGGGTTGATGCCCGTGCGCACCTTGTCCAGCAGACCCGACACGTCCGCATAGAGCTGTTCGGTATCGACGTCGGTGGAAAGCTGCTGGTCCGGGCTTTCCGCCTGAGCAACCTTCGCTTCAGCAGTGGTCTCCTTGGCCATTGCATCGACTTCGCCCTGCTCGTTCTCGGGGCTGGCGCCCATCTCGGTCGAAGCGGGGACGTCCTCGAGATGGCCGTAGCCGGACAAAGGATCGTTCTTGAGTCGGTTGCGCTCTTCGTCGGGGCTGATCACGCCGCCGTTGATATAGCGTTCGCCGGTCTCGCCCTTCTTGGCGTTGAGGTCCGCAAGCTGCTGTTCGGACATGCTTCCGACGCGCTTCCACGTGTGGTTGATGGGAAGGTCCACGCCGAACGTACTCTTCGCCAACAGCTGGTGGTGACGACGCAGGAAGTTGGAAAGGAACTTCTGCACCGACTCGAGGTGCTCGTGGTACGAAATGGTCTCGAACTCACCCGTAGAATTGAAGCCCTTAGGCGACGTACCCATCAGCTTGGTTGCGGGGACGCTGGCGATAGCTGCAACCAGCTGGTACTGGTTCATGATCACACCATCGAGGTCCGACAACGACGTGTCGTGCTGCTCGACTGCGTCGTCGGTGTTGATCACCTTGATGCCGTAGTTGTCGCGCGTTCCGACCCACGTGGCGATCTGCGCCCAGAAGCGTTCGGGCTGCGCCTCAGCCAGCGTCAGGTCAGCCTTGAGGACCGACGTGCGCTTGGTGAGCGCGAGCATGGGGCCTTCGTTGGCCGTGCGCTCGGCTGCGTACACGCGCTCGTAGATGCGCTGCACGAGCGGGATGCCGCCGAACACGTACGTTGGCTTCAGGATGTCAGCCGGCTGCGGGCCGCGACCGATCGTCAGGTGCGACCTGTGGTACTTCTTGCCGCCGATCATCCAGAACTGCGGATCGTAGAAGTCGGGGCTTGCCGGGTCGACAGTTTCGCCGTTACCAACCTGGGGCATACACCAGTACGGGTCAACCTGACGCATACCCTTGTAGGAGCCCTTGCGCACGCCGTCGATGTTGAACGGGTTCTCAATAGCCTTGGGATCTTCGTACTCGACATCGTACACACAGATGCGAACGCCGTACACCTGGCAGAAGCGCCAGAATTCGATCATCTCTCCGGTGACGTCAAAGTCGTTATCGAGGTCACCCATCTGCGCGATGATTTCTTCCGAGGAGAATCCGGTCTCGTCCGGATGGTGCTCGTCGGAATCCTTGAGGGTGATTTCGTACCCGTTGCGCGTTGCGTCCTGCCCCGGCATCGTGCAGGCCTTGTCGACCAACCACTGCTGCGCGATGATCGCACACGCCTGGTGACCGATGAACGACTGGGACGAATACCAACTCTGCAGAGCTTCGGGGACACTGTAGGCGTTGTGCGACTTGCCCACCATCGCGCCGCCGTTGCCCGAGTACATGCTGTCGCCCACGTACCCGCGCGGACCGACGTTCGGTTGCGTGCGCGCAACACTAAATGCCGAAGCGGGGATCAACTCTTGGTTGTCCCACGTGGCTGCGCCTTTGCCCACGTGCGCGAGCGGGTCCATCGACGTGGGACCTTCGAATCCGTCCTTTACGATCTTCCCCAGCGGGTGATCTTCCTTCTTGGTACGCGTGTCATCCAGCGATGAGTCAATGGCAACAGCCAGAGGCTTCACGCCAAACATACGCGCCAACATTTGCGTGAGCATTATGTGTGCGCCTGGTTGAGGTGGGTGGAGCATAACACGCATCCATGTGACCCACGGGCGCAGTTCGACGCACGTTGCGTGCGGATGCTTGCTATGTGTGGAAGTGCTTCATTCCGTATCATCGTAAATGGCATTTACGCACCAAAAACGATGATAGAAAATCTGTACATACATCAACTTGAAAAATTCGACATATGTGTAAATGTGCTACAACGAGTTTGCGACACGGAGCGTGACCTCTAGGAGGGAGCGCTATGGGCGCCCCCTCTTGTCGTGTAAAACTCATTGTAGCACATTACACAATAGTCGGCCCTGTGTAAAGCGGCGCGAGCTGGGACGAAGCTGTACGGACGTTAAGGGACGCCCCTCGGGTCGACATTGAGCGCACAGCGACATTGTGTGCAGTTGACATTGTGCAAACGTCGACATTGTGCCATTGTATGCGCCGACGCCGTGGGCAACCGCCCGTGGGTCCAACAGGAGTGAACTCCGTGTCGGGATATAAGAACTACATGCACGTCAACGCGTCTCGGGCTGCTGCAAAAAAGCGCAAAGCTACGTCGCGTGAATACGGGGACGGCTACCTGTCCCGCGCTAAGATGGCAATGACGCTCGGTCTCAAGTCGATGGATTGGGTCACCATCCAGAAGGCGCTGTGTCGCATTGGCTACATGAAGCAAGCGGGTCGCAAGTGCGTTGTGACCGAGGAAGGTCAGCGCTACTCCAAGATGCACACCGAAATGAAGAACGAAACGGAGGTGCAGGAATGGGTTGTTTGGGCACCCATCGTTGTCGAGCATATCCGCGAGGCTGTCGCGTGGGTCGTGGCCAATCCCGGATGCAATCCGATTACGGGCGAGGCTCGCGTTACCGGACGGGGCAGCGATGACAAGTATCCCAAGGACTTTACCTCCATCACTTCCCTTGCAAAGGACGCCGGTGTCGATGTGGGGTTTGCGATTGATATGATGATCGAATGGGGAGTCACCGAGCGCATCGGTCGCAACATCCTCCCCGTCCAGAGCAGCCTCGATGATGGTGACGCTGTGATCTTCACTTCGACGCGTACCGACGCGGACGGCACGCCGGTCACGTGGCCGCTGTACCACATGCGCTTCATTGTCGACCTTTCCGATGAATACGCGTCGAAGGGCGGTGCCAAGTGATCCCCGCCATCCATACTATCGCTGCCATTGAGGCCGCGCTGATAGCGGATGACGGCGCGCGCTTCCGGGTGCTCCAGGGTAAGGTCCTCCCCCACATTGGGGACGCGTACGCGGGCAAGCGGGACGACGGCAAGCGCAGCCACATGGGCGCGTCCGCAATTGGTAAGAACTGCGCCAGAGCGATCTGGTACGAATTCCGCTGGGTGGGTGCGAAGGAACGAGACCTGGCGAACTACCAGCGCATGATCCGGCTGTGGAACCGTGGACACCTCGAAGAGGGTCGCTTCATCGCGCTGCTGATGATGATCGGTTGCAGGGTCATCCAGCAGGACAAAACCGGGAAGCAGCTTCGCTTCAAGGATGCCCACGGGCACTACGCGGGGAGCATGGACGGCGTCGTGTTCGACTGCCCAGACAGCGTGGACGGCAAGCCCGGTCTGGTCGAGTTCAAGACGTACAACGAAAAGCGCTTTAAGGATCTCACATCCAACGGCGTCAAGTTCAGTGACGAGACGTACTACGTCCAGATCCAGCAGTACATGCAGCGCTTTAAGCTGGCATGGTGTTTGTTCCTCGCTGTGTGCAAGAATGACGAGACGCTGCACGCCGAAATCGTCCTGTTCGACAAAGCGAACGCCGAGCAGTACAAGGACCGCGCCCTGAAGCTGGTTTTCATGGACGAGCCGCCGATGAAGCTGCCGCGCGCAAGTCCGGGGCGCTTCCCCTGCAACGCGTTTTGCGACTACATGCCGGTATGCCTGCTCGGGGCCGACGTAGACGTATCGTGCCGTACGTGCCAGTTCAGCGAGCCGATCGCCAAAGAGGGCCCGGACGGCAAGGGGCTGTGGTACTGCCGACACGACGCTCGTGAGCTTGACCGCGAAGCACAGGTCGCCGCGTGCGGTAACTATCGCAAGATGGATTGCTTGTAATGCAATGCACCCGCACAGTTAGTACAATGTGCGGGTGCCCCAAGGAACGAACATGCAGCTACGCTATTACCAGGAAGAGGCGGTTGACGCGGGATTGAGTTTCTTGCTCAATAACCGCGAGGGCAACCCCCTGATCGAACTACCAACCGGCACGGGCAAGAGCGTTGTTATCGCCGAGCTCGTGCGACGTGCGTTGGCGCAGTACAAAGGCACCCGGATCATGATGCTGACACACTCCAAGGAGTTGGTCGATCAGAACAGCCAGAAGCTTCGCACGCTTTGGCCCGAAGCCCCCATGGGTATCTACAGCGCGGGTCTTAACAGCTACCAGACGCATTTCCCGATCACTTTCGCCGGCATTGACTCGGTCGCTTCCAAGCCGCATATCTTCGGCAAGCAGAATATCCTGCTGGTCGATGAGGCCAAGACGCTCGACTGGGGCAAGGAAGGCACGCGCTACCGCAAGTTCATCGAAGGGCTGCAGAAGGTCAACCCGCGTCTGCGCGGGGTCGGGCTGGACGCAACCCCGTGGCGTCATGGCGTGGGTCACATCACCAACGGCGGGTACTGGACGCATACGTGCTATAGCAAGATCGGTGTGGAGGACTTCCACCAGTTCGTACAGGAGGGCTTCCTGGCCCCGCTGTACCCGCTGCGCACCGACTTGCAGATCGACGTCAAGGGTGTCGGCACTACTGCCGGTGACTACAACCAGAAAGCCCTGCAGGACGCTTCCGATAAGGAAGAGATCACACGGGAAGCTATCCAGGAGTCGTTGCGCCTCGCAGGGGACCGGAACCACTGGTTGGTGTTCTGCACGGGTACGGACCATGTGGACAACACTGTCCGATACCTGCGCGAAGCGGGCATCAGTGCAATGGGCGTCCACTCCAAACAGAGCATCCGTGAGAACGACCTCGCTATCCAGATGTTCAGGGATGGACATATCCGGGCGTTGGTCAACATGGGCGTCCTGACCACGGGCTTCGACGCGCCCCACGTGGACTACATCATGATGCTTCGAGCCACGCAGTCGGCCCCTCTTTGGGTGCAGATGCTGGGACGCGGTACTCGACCGTGTCCGTGGACCGGTAAGACAGACTGCCTGGTGGGCGACTTCGCGGGCAACACCCGACGTCTCGGACCCATCAACGACCCGGTTGTGCCGCGCCCCAAGGGTATGGGCAAGGGCGGCCCGGCTCCGGTGCGTACGTGCGAGTCCTGTGGCTGTGAGAACCACGCATCGGCGCGTGTGTGTCAGCGCTGCGGTAGTGACTTCCCGCCGCCCAAGACCAAGCTCAAGACGTACGCAGGTAGCGAAGAGCTCATGAAGCAGGCCGAGGACACCGGGCCGCAGATCGAGGTCATGCGCGTCGATACGACTTCGTACAGCCGGCACACCAAACAGGGCAAGCCGGACATGATGAAGGTCACGTACGCGTGCGGCTTCCGGCTGTTCAGCGAGTACGTGTGCCTACAGCACGAAGGTTTCGCGCGTGTGAAGGCACGTCAGTGGTGGAAGAAGCGCCTGCCCAAGGACGACGCTCCGGACACTGTGACCGACGCTCTCGAGTTCAGCGACATGCTGCCCCAGGTGTCCCATATCCGCGTGTGGGTGAACAAGCCCTATCCCGAGATCATGGATCACTGTTTCGATGGAACGGGCTGGAACCAACCCATTGCCAACGAGCACGAAGCCCCTGCCGAGGAAGAAGCGCCTTACGTGCCGCCCACCCTCACCATGGAGGAAGCGCGCATTGCTGCCGAGTTCGATGGCGTCGAATTCGACGAGGCTGCATGGCGTGAGGACAACGAGCGTGCAGCACTGATCATGGACGACGACATTCCTTTCTAAAATAAATGCAGAATAGTGCAAGTAAGTGCTTGCACTATTCTTAGAAAGGGCTAATATACATACATCAGCTGCGCACGCAGCACCCACAAACCTCTCAGGAGATAGGCAATGGCCAAGGTCAACCTCACCCGCGCACAGAAGCTCTCGGCTATCACCGTTCGCAACTATCCGAAGAAGGACATGCGTCTGGACCTGTTCGACTCCAAGGGTCGCCGAATCACTGCTGACAGCGCACGTTTCGACATCGAGATTGGTGGCGTAAACTACTTCGGCGGCTGGGTTGATTCGGGTCGTGACGGCAAGCTGCACGGCCCGGGCACTGACCCGGCGTACTTCGATAACGCACAGGAGCGCGACGCCTACGTGGAAAGGCGCTTCGACACCATCCAGCGCAACGCCGAAGCTAAGTTCGGCCCCTTCATCTAAGGACGCATCATGCTCTCGATCATCCTCGCAATCGCCCTCGGAACCGGGGGCGCATCCGTCAGCCAGACTGCACAGGCCAATATCGACTGCGCATCCCTGGGACGCTTCGCTGAGACCATTGCGCTGGTGCGCATGTCCGGGCTGGGCCGTCAGGCCGCACTCGACGCCGCTGACCCCACGTACAAAGGGCTGGTGGCAGCTGTGTACGACATGCCGGTCGCCACCCGTAGCGACGCAGAGCGCGCGGGACAGACCATCCGAACCATGTGCTTGATCAAACGTGGCGTGCTGTGAAGCAAACGGACCTGTACTGCTACAACCTCACCCCCTGGCAGCTCAACTGGTGCCTGGAGGAGGAGCGCAAGAAGAACTTTCAGAAGTGGCTGCACGTTGAAGGTATTCGCCCCGGTGATCGCTATGAGGGGCCGATCGTCATGATGTACTTCGACAAGGACGGGAGCATACATTCCATAGCCCTCGGGCTCAACTCGACAGCGCGCCGCATTCATTTGCGGGACGGCGTTATCATCAGCGACACCGGCGAAGATGTTTTTACTCAAACAGAAATCAAGCAACGTCCCGGCCGAAACGGTTCGTCCTTGCGAGGTCCACGAATGGGCCGAGCTGGAGCATGTGGACACCATCCTCAATCTGATGCCGCGGCAGCGCGCAACCCTGCCCAGCGGTGAAACGTGGGAGCGTATACGATGAACACTTTCCGAAGCCCAACCCATCCGCGTAAGAAGTTCGAGTACGTGGTGTGCAGCGTTGCTTACAAGGGTAAGGACCCGGTCAAGGCCACGCCCACTGGGCGCAAGGTGCTGCGCGCACCACAGGTGCTGTTCGATCCCGACCTCAAGCTGTTCGGTCTGAACATGACCGACCGTCGTGTGATTGCCGATTTGGAAGTAGGCGATATGCGCACTGACTGCCACGGCGACCACTGGAGGCGCGTCCAGTGAGGGTGTACACGCGCGTATGGGGCGGCTTGGGCTATACTTCCGCCACCATGGGGCAAGCACAGCGCTCCAAGGTGCTCCGTGATGACGAGCTGCGCGATAACCATGTCATCGGCTCCGACGTCTTCCATCTCCGTCAGCTGGCAGTGGGTGAGGCTTACCTCTGCTTCAGCGCGCACACCTGGGTACGAATCGCATGAACCGACCATCTCTGTCCGAGTTGCCTGTACGAAACTTCGTCATTGCCTTCACCGTTGTGCGTCCTTGGTACGCGCGAAATTTCCGTTGCGTGATGATTGTGCCTTGCCGCGATCACATCCAAGCGGAGGAACATGCGCGGACCCACGCATACGAACGCGGTGGTCGCGCACAGATCCGCGATGTACAGGCTGTGGACCAGGGCAGCGCCTACTGGGTGGAGTACAACTGAATGCGTGTGTGGACCGTATACCCCCAACACGGCCGTCCTTACCGGGTTGACTCCGACGATCTGGACCGCGAGGCTGTCACCACCTCCGACTGTGAGAAGCTCAACGCGTTGCCGCTGTACGGCAGATGGGAGGACCGATACGGCGGCATCTGGGAACGTCGTTTCTAAACGCGAGTTAAACGAAACGCGATGCGTGCAAGTTTCTGCTTTACAACATGGATGACCCCATCTAGTATTGTCTTTGCCGGGACACACCGGCTCACACAAACCTCAAGGAGTCAGAAATGAACACCGAAACCACCACCATCGAACGTACGACCGCAATTCGCGTCCTGTCTCTCGCTGCCGACCCGAACGCCCAGCACTTCTGCTGGGCGGCGATCATCATCGGTGCCGGCGGTATGCGCCACCAGCTGGCGAGCGACAAGGGCGTGGTCTCCCACGCGTACAAGTTCGAGGACGGTAGCTCGCTGTACCTCCCCGAGTTCGGCACCACCAGCAACCCCTTCCCGAGCGAGTTTTCGGGCACGTTCCACGACGGGTTTGCTTTCAAGAAGTAAGCCGTGGGAGGCGTCTTCGGGCGCCTCCCTTTTCCTCCAGGAGATATTGATGTCCCATCATTACGTCGCCATCAGCGGATTCGATTACATGTTCGCTGCCGAACAGGGCGAGGCTGTCGCCCGTCTGTTTCGCAAGTCGGGAACCGCCCTGATCCGAACCCAAATCATGTACGAAGACGGCCTGGCGTTCAGCGTTTATCGCGTGGACCTGCCGATGGGTGAGGTGTACCCCATCGAGGACGGTCGCCCCGCTGGCGAGGCTGCTGACAAGTACGCGTTCGAAGGACGTTTCAAGTTCGTCACTATCGGCGGACGCATCGAAACCATCCAGGCGGCGCCGGTCTAATGAACAAGCGCCAGCCACTCGGTCCCAACGCCGACGAACTCATCTGGCGCAAGATGGACCTTAACGCGATGCGGGATCGTCCCGCATCGTCTAAGCTGACCATCTTGCACAACCACGAAACCAACATGGCAGTCGCCGAAACTGGGCGCAACGCCCTGGGCGAAGTCATCAAGAAACTCACCAAAGCCGGAATCGAGGCACCAGAATGCTCCCCGAAGAAATATTCATCGACCGACTGACCGCAGTCCGTCACACGCTGACCGCGAACAACCTGTCCACGAAAGCCCTGGACGAAGCAATGAGCGCGCACCACGAACTGGTATCGAGTCTGGTCAGCGAAGCCGACATGCTGGCCGACCAGATCCCGTTGCCTGCACCGGTCTCGTCTAAGATCGTTCGTGAGCACTCACTGTTCAATTCGACGGTTAAGCGCGAACCGTGCGGCCGTCCAGGTTGCTGCGACTGATGCGCGCCCTCTTCCTGAAATGGATGTCCCGCTGGTTCGTGACGCGGGCCGCCTACAACCACGTGGTCGACTACGCACACGACACGTTCCAATCCCCTGTATCATCCGGCGTGTGCTGCTGCGGGGACGACATGGACGGCCATGGATACCACACCGGACACAGCCCTGTCGACCTGTGGGACCACTGCGCCGAGAAGGGCATCCAGTACCTCAACCAACTGAAGGAGAACCCGTATCATGTTCGCTGAATTCATTGGCGAGATTCTCGCCATCGCTGTTGCTCTCGGCGCTGCCGGAGGCTTCGTCTATTTCAAGGGGCGCAGCGCAGTCAAGAACAAGGTTGCGCTCAAGGACGCCAAGCAGAGCGCAAAGCAGGCCCAGCAGCGCGAAGCTGAAGTGCGTCGCGTGGCGGACACCGTGGCCAACGTGCGCAACGACGTCAGTGCCACGCCCGGTGCGTCCGAAGCGGGCGTTGCGGCCAGCGTGCGTGAAGCGCTCGCCAAGGAACCCAAGTCCACGCAGGGCCGCTTGGGCGGAATGGCGAGGGACAAATGAACCGTGACCTGATGCTTGCCGCGTGCGCAGCGTTCGTTCTGTTGTGTGCGGGCTGTTCCCAGTTCGCCACCAAGCAGCCCGCTCCGGAGGTAGACACCGCCAAGCTGGTGTTCTCCCCCATCCTCCCCTCGCTGGATGACGTGCTGACCGACGGAACCGCCTCACAAATCCTGCTCCACAACTGCCTGGGCTACCGTCTCGGCTATTGGAGCACGCCTGGAATGGCGCAGGCTTGCGATTTCGTTGCGGACCCCGCAACGCCGTAACAGCGGCACACAACAAGGCGTAACCTTAACGGCAGCTTACTCAGCAAAGTAACTGCCGTTATTTTTATGGCTGATGCTTTACAACACCATAAGAGTGTCCTATATTACACCCACGCACACAAACGCCCAACGGAGGCAACCCCAGTGAACACCGAAACCAACTCGTACAGCAGCCGCTCCAACGCCGCCCGCGCTCTGCGCAAGATCGTGAAGGACTCCGACGACCTGCTGGAACAGCTGGAAGACGGCCGTTGGACGTTCAACGCTGAAGACGCACAGGCGCTCGCCGCCATCGTCAACGATGACACCCACAGCCCCGACGACGGGGTTACCACCACCGCAGAGGACACCGCAATGAACACCGAAAACACCGAAGGCAAGCAGACGATGACCCTGGCCGAAGCGCTCGCCGAGCAGGCCGCGCTGGACGAAGCCGACAAGGCTGCCGGCAAGACCCTGCCGAAGAAGGGCGAGTCGGACGAAGAGAAGGCCGAAAAGGAACGCCTGCGTAAGGAAAAGGCCGAGCAGAAGGCAAAGGAAAAGGCCGAGGCGGTCGAACTGCGCAAGCAGAAGCAGGCCGAGAAGGCTGCTGCGAAGGAATCCGAAAAGCTCGAAGCCAAGGCGCAGCGTGAAGCCCGCTCGGCCGAAAAGAACGCCGAGAAGGACGCCGCCAAGGCCGAACGTGCAGCCAAGGCTGCTGCCAAGGACGCCGAAAAGGCCGAAAAGCTCGCCAAGCGTGAAGCTGATCGCCAGGCCAAGATCGACGCCGAAGCCAAGCGCAAGGCCGACCGTGAAGCTGCCCGCGCTGCACGCGCCTCCAGCGTCAAGAACGGCATCCGTCAGCCGGGTCCGAACAGCAAGCTCGGCAAGCTGTGGCAGCTGATCGAAGGCCTGCAGAACGCAACCGGCGCCTTCCCGACCTTCCAGGCCTACAAGGAAGCGGCGTCGACCATGTCGTACGAAGATGCCGGCGGCCCGGCAACGATCACCACCGCCTACTACGACTACCGTATGTACCACGGTGTCACCGGTCGCATCGTCGAGCCGAAGGCCGACGCGGTGGAAGCTGGCGACGGCCAGCAGGGCGAAGGCGCCCAGGCCGAGTAATCGGTCTCAGCAGCGGGTTCGTGGGGTTCACCGCTGCACCTAAAAGGGGCGACACCGTCGCCCCTTTTTTATTGGCAGTTGTAAGCCGATGCGATAGTGTGTATCGTAGTACACACACCAATCACACAAACCGGGAACTTATGTCCACGCAGCCGATTCAGAACCTCAACCTCAACGCATTCCAAATGGCTTGGGCTGAGGCTCGCAGTAAGCGAGACGATTTCGACTTCTTTGTGCACACGCACGGCATGAAAGCCAGCGACCGCAAACAGGGCCCTATCGTTCTTCCGTATTACACCAAGGACGGGGTTATGCGATGCGCTCGCTTGGGACTCAACCGCGTTCTGTGCGAGGTTTAGTTCTAGTTGTGTTGCAAGTGCAACCCCCGCTATAGTGTACCCGCGTTGACCATCAGCCTTGCAATCCCGCGAGGACGTTACCAGGAGCGCCACCAATGCAAGAAAATCAGCAACCCCCCGAGAAGCAAGTCAAGCTCTCCGGTCCCGTAGAATCCGCCCCGCTGTCGGTCCACAGCATCTTCCACACCATCCAAGGCGAAGGTCCCTTCGCTGGTCGCCCGTGCGTGTTCATCCGCCTTGCGGGCTGCAACCTCCAGTGCAACTTCTGCGACACGGACTACACCGATGGTCGCCGCACGATGGTTGTTGAAGAGATCGTCGAAGAATTAGGCCTGGCCACAAGCAAGGCCGGTTTCATCGACGTACCTCACCTGGTCGTCATCACTGGCGGCGAGCCCTTCCGTCAACCCATCGGTGACCTGATCCGCGAACTGAATCGCGTCAACAGGCACGTCCAGATCGAAACGAACGGCACTCTGTTCCAGCCCGACGTGCCGTACTACGTCCCCGCCACCTTCGCTGACATCAACCTCGGAAACAAGAAAAACCCGCTCCTGACCATCGTGTGCAGCCCGAAGGCCGGCGGCGTAGCTCGCAAGCTGTACCCCTACATCAACGCGTACAAGTACGTCGTGGAGGCAGGTTGCATCGACGCGGAGGATGGACTGCCCACGCTGGCGCTGCGCCACCCCTGCAAACCGCGCGTAGCGCGCCCTCACGCGGGCTTCGCCGGAACTGTGTACGTCCAGCCCATCGACGTGCAGGACCCCGCTGAGAACGCGCGACACACGGCGGCCGCAATCCACAGCTGCATGAAGCACGGGTATACCCTGTGTCTGCAGACCCACAAGATCGTCAACCTCCCGTAAGGAGCAACACATGAGCAAGAATATCGCATTGGTCGTCCTCAGCGGCGGCCAGGATTCAACGACGTGCCTCGCGTGGGCACAGGAAATGTTCGACGAAGTACACGCGATCACGTTCGAGTACGGACAGCGCCACGCAGTCGAGATCGAGTCGGCAATCAACATCGCCGACGCGGCTGGGGTCAAGAGTCACAAGGTCGTCGACATCGGCGAAATGCTGCAGGCGTCGAACCGTATGCTGGCCGGCGATGGGGAACTGGACCTGTCGGGTGTGATCAAGTCTGGTATCGCCGACACGTTCGTGCCGCTGCGAAACCAGACCATGCTCACCGTCGCGGCCAACTACGCCTACGTGATCGGGGCTGAACACCTGGTGACTGGCGTGTGCCAGACCGACAGCAGCGGCTACCCCGATTGCCGTCGTGACTTCATCGACGCGTTGCAGCTGGCTTTCAACCTGGGCACGTTCACTGGTGAAGACCACCTGCGCAGGCGTATCAACATCCACACCCCTCTGATGTGGATGACCAAAGCCCAGTCCGTGCTGTTCGCTATCGAAACCCCCGGCGCGTACGAGCTTCTCGCGCTGTCGCACACGGCGTACACGGGTGGCGGCCCGCTCGACAAGGACGCAGCCAGCCTGCTGCGCCAGCGTGGATTCGAGGAGGCGGAGGTTCCCGACCCTCTCGTGCTGCGCTGGCTACTGGAAAACAAGTACCATCCCGATGATCTGCCGGAGTGGTACCACTCGCTGCCGGCAATGAAATGGGGTCACTTCATGCAGCTGGCTTCCAAGCACAGCAAGTAAGAACGCCGCTGGTGCTTTACATTGCTTGCGGCAGGGCGTAATCTAATCCCTGTCGCAAGCAACCCCAACGTAAGGAGACATGCAACAATGTATCGCGTAACCAAAACCTACGGGCACGAGCGCGGCTTCAGCGCCTGCTTCCGCCAGTGGCGCGCCAACCACTCGCACTGCTCCTTCCTGCACGGCTACGCGCTGTCGGTCGAACTGGTGTTCGAGTCGGGCAGCCTCGATGATCGAAATTGGGTTATCGACTTCGGCGGGATCGACTGGATCAAGGATTACCTTGAAGACATGTTCGACCACAAGACGCTGGTCGCAGCCGATGACCCCGAGTTCGAGATTTTCGACAGCATGAACCGAGCCAACATCATCGAAATGGTCAAGGTCGAGACCACGGGCTGCGAGGCTTTCGCCAAGATGGTCTTCGACTACATCGACCGGCAGCTCACTCTGGACGAAGATCTGACCAACGGCGTTCGCATCGTCAGCGTCAAGATCGCCGAGCACGGCTCCAATTCCGCAACCTACATCGGGTAATTCATGAGCTACGAACCGTACAACCCCAACGCGCAGATGGTTGCGCACCACATCGGTGAGATCCTCAAGATGGTCGACCCGACCTCGCGTGAAAACACGCAGGCGTTGACCATGAACCATACGTACGTGCCGGCCGAAGAACTTCTTCGCGAAGGTATCAAAGACACCCCCAAGCGCGTCGCCAAAGCGTACGCGAAGTGGTTCGGCGGTTACGACGCCGACATCGCCGACATCCTGAAGACCTCCTTCCAGGACGGCGGCGAGAACTACGACCAGATGGTCGTCCGCGAAGGCATCCCTCTGTACTCGCACTGCGAGCACCACTTGGCCCCGATCTTCGGCGAAGTCACCGTGGCGTACATTCCGGGCGAAGGTCAGGGCGTTGTCGGCCTGTCCAAGATGGACCGTTTGGTCGACGCGTTCGGTCGCCGGCTGCAGGTACAGGAACGCCTCACCAACCAGATCGCCGACGCGATGGTCGAGCACCTGAAGCCGAAGGGTGTTGCTGTGTTCGTCCGCGCTCGCCATATGTGCGTGGAGTCCCGTGGCGTGATGAACCAGAACAGCATGACTGCCACGACCGCACTGCGCGGCGTGTTCCTCAACGAACCCGAAACCCGCGCCGAGTTCATGGCGCTGGCCCGTAAGTAATCAACCCCAAGGAGCTACAAATGTCCCACGAAACGACCGTTGGTAATCTGCACGAAAACCTGTCGGCACTGGCTGTGTCGAAGAACAACAACGAAGGTATGTACGCCGACGCGCAGAAGAACGTTGACCAGTTCAGCATCCTGGAGCGCTTCCCGGCCCCGATCGCGCAGCCGCAGCTGAACCCGGCCGTTGCCGAGCAGTCCATCAGCATCAGTACGCCGGAGTTCACCTCGCTGTGCCCGATCACCGGCCAGCCGGACTTCGCCACGATCAAAATCCGCTACACCCCGCACAAGTGGTGCGTGGAGTCCAAGGCGCTGAAGCTGTACCTGCTGTCCTTCCGCAACCGTGGAGAGTTCCACGAGCAGTGCATCAACCGCATCACCAACGACCTGGCGCGCCTGCTGAATCCCGACTTCCTGGAAGTGATCGGCGAGTTCACCCCGCGCGGCGGCATTCCGATCTGGCCGACCAGCACCTTCTACGGCAACGGTGAAGACGAGTTCGTGGCGTCCGAATACGCCAGCGACATCGACCCCGCGCAGCAGAACTTGCAGCTGGAGGCTGAAGTCGAGCCGGCCATGGGTCCGGGCAAGATCGAACAGGAAACCTACGACGATCTCGTCAAGTTCGCCCACATGCAGATCGTCGGCGGCGCCAGCCCGAAGGACTACCACGATCTCGTGGAATCGCTGCAGGCGCGCATCCCGCTGCTCAATCGCTAAAGCGCCGGCGTAAGTAGAACGCAAAATGCCCGCTATGTGCGGGCATTTTGCTATACAATACAAGTACGTGTCTCCAACAGGTTGCGTAATGGCCCAACTCCATCACTACTATTCGTCAACACCCGTTTCTGAGGACTACCTGGGGTGGTTCTCCGAGCGCATCGACTTCCGCCTGCTGTCCTGCCACGACGGCTATTTCAACATCGGCAAGAAGTGGTGCCGCTATTTCGAGCGTCGTGAGAATCCCGTCAAGCAGACGCTGCTTCTGGACTCGGGCGCGTTCACTGCTTGGAACAAGGGGCATCCCGCCAAGCTGGAGGACCTCCTCCCGAAGTACGCGTGGTTCCTCGAGAATCACCTCAAGGATGTCGAGAACATTTGGCTGATCAACCTCGACAAGATTCCGGCCGAACCGGGACGCGATCCGACCCCCGCTGACCTCGCCGAGGCCATCGAAGAGTCTGATAAGAACTTCGACATTCTGGTGAGCGAGTTCGGCGCACGCGTCATGCCTGTGTTCCACCAGGGCGAAGACGACGCACGTTTGGCAGAGGTGGCGGACATGTCCAGCTATATCTGCGTGTCTCCGCGAAACGACCTGGGCGAAACGCTGCGCGTGCAGTGGTCGGCCGAGACCCACCGTAAGCTGCCGAAGGGAATCAAGACCCACGGGCTCGCAGCAACTGGCGAGAAGATGATGACGCAGGTTCCGTGGACTTCCGTTGACTCCGCGTCCCTGATGTTCTACGCTTCAGCTGGCCACGTGCGTCTTTGCCTCGACGGACGTCTCATCATGCTGACCTTCAGCGAGAAGTCTGAGCTTCGCAAGGAGCGCGGGAAGCACTACGACACCTTCGCTGAATCCGAACAGCGTCGCCTACAGGCTCACATCGGGCGCTGGGGCTTCACTATCGATGAGATCCGAACGTCCTGGCAGTCCCGCGCGTGCCTCACGTTGCTCGAAACCAACGACTGGCTCGACAACCATCACCGTTTCGACCTGTACACACAAGCAACCCTGTTCTGAGGAGAACCATGAACATTCGTTACGCCGGCTATTGCGACTGCTGCTTGGCGCCAATTGATTTACGCCTTTGTCCCGACGAGCTGTGCGATGAGTGCAGCAATTACGAAGAACAACAAATCGAAGAAATGGAGCTCGAGAAATGCTGAAGCAACTGCAATTCGTACGAGGCGCAGTCGGTAAGGGAAAGATCGACGCGGCCCTGTCCCACTTCCGCATCCGGGACCGCCGCGTAACCGGCTTCAATGGCGTGCTCGCCATTTCCAGCCCCATCCCCGTGGACTTGGACTGCCAGCCGGATGCAGCCACGCTGATTAAGGCTGTAGGCAACTGCAAAGCGGCAGTAGAGCTGTCGATGACCGAGGGCGGCAAGTTGCGCCTGCGCTCTGGAACGTTCCGCGTGTTCATCGAGAGCTTCAACGAGACGCTTCCTGAAGTGCAGCCGGAAGGCGAGATGGTCGAGGTCAACGGACAGCTCATCGTTGAAGCAATGAAGAAGCTGGTCGAGTTCGTTGGCGACGACGCTTCCCGCCCGTGGACCAATGGCATCCTGTTCCGCGGCAAGTCGGCGTTCGCCACGAACAACCTCATCCTGGCGCAGGTTCTCGTGGGCGGCAAGGACGAAAGCGTGTTCCCCGAAGAGGCGAACGTCCCTCTCCTGACCGTGAAGGAACTGCTGCGCGTGGGCGACCCGCCGACGCACGTCAGCATGTCCCCGACGTCGATGACGTTCCACTTCACCGACGACCGCTGGATCCGCACCCAGCTGTACGACACCAACTGGCCCGACGTTGAAGCCATGCTGCCGACGGGCAAAACACCCATGACGACGCTCCCGACTGGCTTCTGGGATGCGGTTGAAACCTGTATGCCCTTCAAGGACAAGCAATCGCGCGTGTACCTCGGCGGGGACAGCGTGAGCACCTCCCTCGAGGAGGAGACTGGCTCCCATGTGCGTGTCCCGGGGGTACCGGAGGGGGTGTTCAACATCGACCAGCTGTGGGCGTTGAGGGAGCATATCGAAAAAACCGACCTCGGCAGCAACCCCGCGCCCTTCATGGGCCAAAAGCTCAGGGGCGTGCTTGTGGGCATGTTGCGCTAACATGCTTGTCCCCAGCTGGCGGGGGTATTGCGCCAGCCTCGGAGTGCGAGAGGCACCTACCTATCTTAAACATGAGTAACGAGTAATGGCACGAGCAGATGCGCGCGGTTTGTTTTGGCAGGACGCAGAACGTGAACTCCGACTGAAGCAGGGCTCCAAGGGGGCCAAGGCGAAGAACCGCAAAACCACGCCCAACGTCAAGCGTGAGAAACCTCACCCGTTCTGGCTTGAGGACGACTACCTCCCCGGACTCGAAGCAGCAGAAGCGCTGCACGGAGTTGACCGCATCACCACCGCCGAGTGGCGCGAGATGGGACGCAACCCGAGGGAACACGGGTTCGCATGGGATACGGAGTGTTACCACGACGCGTTCATGGTCGGGTTCACGCACCTCCAGACCGGAAAGACCGACTGGGTCATCATGACCCCCGAAAACCCCCAATTTGACGCCAACAAGGTTGCGTGGATCCTGCGCACGTTCACCATGTACGGCTTCAACAGCGAGCGTTACGATGCGACGATGATCGCGCTGGCTCTTGGGGGCTGCGATAACGAAGTGCTGAAGATGGCATCCGACGCGATGATCGTCGATGGCAAGTACCACATGGAGATTCTCAAGCAATACCGTTGCAGCCGAGCGGTGTTCGCTACCCACGTGGACCTCCAGGACTTGGCGCCGGGTATCCACAGCCTCAAGACGTACGGCGCGCGCTTGGGCGTGGACAAGCTGGCTGACCTCCCGTTCGATCCCGCAACCATCCTCGGACCCAAGCGCCGCCAGATCGTTCTGCACTATATGTGCAACGATGGTGACTTGACCGTAGCACTTGCCAACAAGCTGTCGGGTGAGGTTTCGCTGCGCGCAAGCATGTCCAAGAAGTACGGTGTCAACCTGCTGTCGGCTTCGGATGCGAAGATCGCGGAGACCGTCCTGCAGACGATGTACGAGCGAAAAACCGGCAAGGCGGCAACGCAGCCCAAGAACGAGTTCGCATACGAAGTCGGGCAGGCGTTCAAGTACCAGGTCCCCAAGTACCTGCAGTATCGCAGCCATCAGATGAAAGACGTGCTGGAGATGGTTCGTGAGCAGTGGTTTGTCGTCGGGTCTAGCGGCTCCATCGACTTGCCCAAGGAGCTCAAGGACTTCAAGATAACGCTGGGTGGCTCCACGTACAAACTCGGCGTGGGCGGGCTGCACTCCACGGAAAAGTGCGCGTACCACTGCCCCGGTGACGATGAGGAAATGTGCGACGCCGACGTGGCTTCGTACTACCCGCGAATCATCCTCAACCAGGGCCTGTACCCGAAGCACTTGGGTCCGGAACTGCTGGAGGTATACGAAGAGATCGTCACCACGCGTCTGCAATGCAAGGCTGACGGCGACAAGGTCGGCGCTGACTCGTTGAAGATTGTCGTGAACGCATCGTTCGGCAAGTTCGGCAATAAGCACTCGGTCCTGTACGCACCCGACTTCGTCATGCAGATCACGTTGACCGGTCAGCTGTCCCTGCTGATGCTGATCGACGCGCTGGAGTCCGTGGGCATCCGCGTAGTGTCGGCAAACACCGACGGCATCGTTTCGATCTGTCCGAAGGACAAGCTCGCTCTTCGCCAGCGCATCTTCGACTGGTGGCAGCGTGAGTGCGGGTTTGAACTCGAATACGCGCAGTACACGAAGCTTGCCTCACGCGACGTGAACAACTACTACGCTGTGAGCTTGGACAAGCACGGCAAGCCGTACGCCAAGCGCAAGGGCGCGTATGCCAAGGCTTCGCTGTCCACAACGCCCGCCGCCAACGTGTGCGCTGACGCAGTCGAGGAGTTCCTGCTGTACGAAACGCCAATTGAAGATTATATTCGTGCTTGCAAAGACATCAACAAGTTTGTTATTGTACGAAATGTGTCGGGCGGAGCCGTCTGGCGCGACCAGTTCCTCGGCAAGGTTTGCCGCTGGTACTGGAGCAACGCAGAAGACCGTGACACGATCATCTATGCCAAGTCGGGTAATCGCGTGCCGCAGTCGGACGATAGTCGACCCATCCCTAACCTCCCGGAAGGCATCCCGGAAGACCTCGATTACCAGGCGTATATCGACACCGCGCTTGACATCCTGTCCGACATCGGACTCTAACTGGAGCACACAAACATGAAGAAGCAAATCAAGTTCGCACTGCCCACTGGCATCAAATATCCCGACGAGCCGTCCACCAAGAAGATCGCCACGGCTCGACAGACCCACACGCTGATCCGCGCAGACATGATTGCTCGGCGCGGCAAATCGGCGACGGCGAAATGGCTGTGTGGCACGAACCTCGATGCGGAGTATGCGCCGCTTGCGTATCGTGCTGACAACACCAAGTTCGGTGCGTTCGTGCGCCAGATGATCAATGTGGTTTCTGAGGAGGTTGCTTCGGCCGCAGAAGAAGCCAAGAAGAACCGCGAGTTCAACAAGCGCAAGAAGGTTGCGGCCGAACAAATCAAGAAGACCGCTTTCGAGAACCCGGAGCAGGTCGAAGCGGCCAACACCCCTCCGGTACCGGCCCAGGCCAAGCTGCTGCGCACCGAAGAGCGCGACGGCTGCACGTACGGCGAATACCAGATCGTTGACGGACCCAATGCTGGTGACGTGTTCAGCACAATGAACGTGGGTCCCGCGCCCAGCGTGTCCCGTATGTGCCAGGAAGCGGGGCGTGCAAAGCGCCTCACGCGCGGATACAGCGGCAGCGAATGGTCTTCGGTGGAAGTGCGCCGACTGATCGAGGACGCCAACTGCCCGACCGCGATGGTGGACGAACTGTTCCCGCGCGCGTGGTCCCAGTACAAGAGTCAATGTGAAGTCACGTGTTCGCGCTACGCTGACAAGCCGAATTCCCTTCGACTCGTTCTGCAAGCCCACGCGTTCGATTACGCACGGGCAATCGGCCCGACGCCTCCTCCGACTGATGCCGAACGCTTTGCCGAAAAGCTGACCGAAAATGTTGCCGCAACTCTCGGAGTGCCGGTCAGCAAGCTGATGGGGCACACCCCCGAACCCAAGCGTTCTGAACTGGCCGAGAAGTATCCGCAGTATTACAAGGCGGTTCCGAAGAACGTCCCGCGCGACGAAGTCGATACCTACGTGGTGAACGCCATGTTCCCCATCGACGACCCGACCGGCGCGCTGATCCACGCTCGCAAGAAGCTGCTGGTCCCGGGTGTGCGTAGTGGCGGCAAGGATCTGATCAAGGACGTCACTGAAGCGCGCGACACCCTCAACCGCTGGCTGGCCCTCAACGGTTAACCCCACGGGCGCAGCTTTCGGGCTGCGCCCTACCTGGAGCATTTATGAAACTTTCGGAACTGATCAACACGCTGGTCGAACTGGCGAAGAAGCACGGGGACATTGAGGTCCGTGCGTACGGTCCTGATGATGACGACCGCGAGGGGCCTGTGACCAGCGTGCGCCACATGGACGCAGTCAACGACGTCAACTGCCAGTGGCCTGAGCACGTTGAAATCTCGTATGACGTGGAACTACTCTGATGAACGAACCCAAGCCGAAGCCCATACCCGGTTCCCACTGGGTGAACGACAAGGGAATCCCGTACACCGTGGTCGCCATCGCTAACACTGCGCACATGAACCCCAAGTACCCGCCGACCGTCATCTACACCGGTCCTCACGGGCACGTCTGGACCAAGGACCTCGCCCACTGGCACGACAAGATGCGCGAGGTGGGGTCGTAATGGTCAACGGACGTACGAAGGGGCACGACGCCGAGCGCGAAATCGCGCGCAAGATGAACGACATCATCGAACAGGCTCACCGTGCCAAGTATGGTGAGCTGTCCCCGGACTGGAAGCCACAGGTTGTGCGCAACCAGATGCAGAGCGCTGTCGGCGGGGACGACCTCGCTGGCACCTACAACTTCAGCATCGAGATCAAGCGCCAAGAAGACCTCGCACTGAACACGTGGTGGAAGCAGGCCTGCGTCAGCGCAGCGCGTCAGGGGAAGCAGCCGGTGCTGATTTACAAGCAGAACCGAAAGCCCTGGAAAGTCATCATGGGTGGCGCAATCAAGCACGACATCAGCACTCCCACGTACCACCGCGTGGAGCGTATGGAAATCACGCTGGAGGACTTCCTTGACCTCTTTACCAAGGTAGTTTACTCTTCATTGTGAGTGCAACCTGGGCGGTGTTAAGCTGTGGCTCAATACCGCCCAGGACCTTACCGATATGGCCATTGGCCCTACTCGCGTGGAGGTGATCACTGACCTGATCGACGTCGTTCAGGCCGATTACACCCGCGCATTCGTAAAGAAGCGATCGACCTGTGTCGACTGCTCGGGCGCTGGCGTGGTTGTGGTGGATACGTCCGAAGAAACCGACTCCGTCAACACCTGCGCGCGATGCGAGGGTATGGGGTTTGAAAACTTCGACGAGTTCGATAACGAACAGGTCCCTTCCGATCTGCGCCCGTTCATCACTGGCGTCAAGGCAGGCTTCAAAGGCAAGCTGCTGCCCGAATTCCGAAACAAGGACAAAGCCGCCGGTGAGCTGATGAAGGCTATCAGCAATGGCTGGCTGTCCGACTTCAAGCGCAACGCTTTCGGCGGCGACGCGGGCGCAGAGCCCCCGCCGGACATGTCCCGCGAAGCGATCCTGGCCAACTACCAGCGTATCGCAATGTCGTCCGATCCGCAGATCGCCCTCCAGGCGATGAACGCTATCTGCAAGCTGCAGGGCTTCGTCAATGCGGATGACCAGGGCGTGGACAATGAGCCGCTCACCATGTCCGATTTGCAGGCTGTGATGAACAAGCGTCTCAAGGCTGCTGGTCACCTCACTGCTGACGAAAACGTCGCACGCTCCAAGGGTGACGACGTGCCCACGGACGAGGACGAGCCGCTCGACCCGCGTGACGTGATCGAATGAGCCTGGTAGTTCACAAGAAGGCCAACACCGAGTCTCTCGAACGTCTGATGGCGTACGCTGATCACCCGGTGTTCTGGCCGCTTGTTTCCGACTACCGCTACCAGATGTTCGCCGGTGGCCGTGGTTCGGGAAAGTCCTTCAACATTACCGAAGCAATGATCCTGATGGCGGACGTCATCCAGGACAAGTTCCTGCTGGCGCGTGAGATCCAGAACTCCATCGCCGACAGCTGCCACTCGCAGATGGAGTCGCACATTGATCGACTGGGGCTGTCCCGTCGGTTCGACGTGCAGAAGAACACGATCATCAACCTGGCCACGGGTTCGACGTTCATCTACAAGGGTCTGCGCACCAACATCAACTCCGTCAAGTCGCTGGACGGTATCGGCATCTGTTTCGTAGAGGAAGCCCAGGCGGTGTCGGCTCCATCGTGGAAGGTGCTGCTGCCCACGATCCGTAAGCGAGGCTCGCGAATTATCATCGCTTGCAACCCGGAGGAAGAAGACTCCTTCATGCAGCAGCGCTGGATCCGCAATCCCTGCGCGCGTACGCTGTACAAACACGTCAACTACAACGACAATCCGTTCTTCCCGCAAGAGCTTGAGGACGAGCGCCAGTACGCGCTCATGCTGATCGAAACTGCGCCCAACGAAGACGCAAGGCGTCAGGCGCAAGCTGACTATGACTGGATCTGGGAAGGCCAAACCAAGCGCATCACCGCTTCGCAGGTCATCCGCCGCGTCGAGGTTGCCGAGTTCGAGGCGCCGTACGGTACGCGCTTCTTCTACGGTATGGACTTTGGGTTCTCGCAGGATCCGAACGCCCTTATCCGCATGTTCGAGATCGGGGATGACCTGTTCATCGACTATGAGGCTGTGGGGCGCTGCGAGCTCGACGACCTGCCGCAGCTGATGGACAGCGTACCGCTGGCGCGCAAGTGGCTCATTGAAGCTGACTGCGCCAGGCCGGAAACGATCAGCAAGATGAAGCATTCGGGTTTCAACATCCGAGGCGCGAAAAAGTGGCAAGGCTCAGTTGAGGACGGCATTGCGCACCTCAACCACTACCGTCGGATCTATGTCCACCCCCGCTGCAAG
Organism: Myrmophylax atrothorax; assembly: GCA_026770055.1. NCBI lineage: Eukaryota > Metazoa > Chordata > Aves > Passeriformes > Thamnophilidae > Myrmophylax > Myrmophylax atrothorax. The sequence continues at coordinate 5,014 of JAOXXN010034211.1, read as the reverse complement.
ACTGTGATCCAGGAAACCAAGGACTATCGGTACAAGGTGGACAAGGTGTCTAACGAAGTGCTGCCGATCCTGATCGACGCCAACAACCACACCTGGGACGCGATTCGCTACGGGCTTTCGACCCGCATCGCAAAGAAAGGCAAGAGCTTCCTCGACATGGGCTAAAAAGTGCTTGCACAAAAGCGCTAGAGCACATACACTAGCCCTACGTTACAAGAACAGGCCACGCAGCAATGTCCACCCTCACGCAAACCCAGTCCTACCGCCTTCCCGTGGACCTGATCGACCGCATGGATGAGGTCAGCATTGCCACCGATATCCCTCGTGTCGCTCTGGTCCGTCGTGGACTGACCGAGTTCCTCGACCGCCATTACCCCAAGCAGGCGACCGACGCCGAAAACGCCCCTTCCTGAGCGCGCCTAGCTGGGTAGTAGCCGCTGGTAGACCGGTCAACGTCTACCCAATCTTCCTTCTACAATCTGAGGTCATCATGAGCAATACCGCTCTTGCCGTAATTGTCGCCCTCATCGCCATCATTGGCGGAGGCTACCTCGCAGTCATCGCAGCGCGTGTTTATCTCCGCGCCTGGCAGCTTCAGGAAATCTGGGGCCTCCGTATCGACTCGCTTACCGAACACGCATGGGAAATTCTGCGTGAACGTCTCGAACCCGAAGAATTCAAGCAGGTGTTGCATCACCTTGCAATCCACAACGCCGAGCGCGTGAAGGGCAGCCGTAAGCTGGCCATCACTGTGATCGACGCTGTTCGCAATACTCCCTAATCGTCTTAAAAGGACAATCCCATGAACACTTTCTTGACCGAAAGCGACATCCACGCACGCGGTATCCGCAAACTCGTGGTAGACATCACGCAGTGGGCCAGTGACCGCAACATCCTGAAGGGCGGCACCGTCGGTGCGCAGTTCATCAAGCTGGTCGAAGAGGTAGGCGAAGTCTCCCACGAGATCGACTCCCAGCACGAAGATGGAATCCTCAACGAGCTAGGTGACGTGTTCGTGGTGCAGATCATCATGCACGCGCAGCTCGGCAAGGACTACACCGAAGGCTTGCTGTGCGTGGCCAACGACGACCACGACAGCGACCGCTCGCCGCTGTACCCGTACCCCGAAGTGGACGAAGTGCTGCAGGTGCTGGGTCGCGTCGCCGCAGGCGTTGCCAAGAAGAACATCGAAGCATTCCTGCACGCCTCGCACAACCTGTCCAACCTGCTGCTGGCACAAGCCATGGGCGTCGTGGACGTCGACTTCGATCCCAACCTGCGCACCGGTGAAGGCTTCGTCGAGACCGTTCTGCAGCTCGCCTACAACAAAATCAAGGACCGCAAGGGCCGCATGGTCAACGGCGTGTTCGTCAAGGAGAACGACTGATGACACCGGACAACATGCAACTTCAGTATATCGTAGCGCTGGCCACCGTCAACGGCCTGCCGGTTGCGTTCGTGTCCAAGAGCGATAACGATATGCGTTGCGCCTGCGTCTTGGTCAACTGGACCGCCTTCGGATCGCTCAATATGAGCGACTCCAGGTACTGGATCCTGGACGACGAAGCAATCAAGGCCGACATGGGAACCCACAAGATTGTCCGCCTCGACGGTTTCGTGGGCAACTGTTTCGAAGAAATGAGCATGGGCAAGATTGCGCAGCTTGCGGGGGTGCAGTAATGGCCGGCCGCAGCAAGCCCCGCTTCAGCGAAACGGTTGTCGATAGCCAGACTGTTGACAGCTGGGACCTGGAAAAGGAGGTCGCACGCGACGCTGTAGCGACCGAGCGCGCAACCCGGCGTGCGCTAGCGGACTCGCTGTTCGCTGGCGCTGATGAGGGCTCACACAGCCTCGACGTGGACGACGGGCGTGTGCTCAAGCTGGTGCAGGGTGTGGACCGCAAGGTCGACATCGGCACGCTCGACGCCATCCGCGCAGCCATGATCGAGAAGTACGGCATCGACCCCGACACGCTGATCAAGTGGGAGCCGAAGCTCAAGATCACAGAGTACCGCAACCTTCTCAAGGACGACCCCGAAGCGGGTGCGTTCTTCGAACAGTGCTTGGTGATCACCGACAGCAGCCCGAGCATGGAGCTCGTGGAGCCGGCCGCGTACAAGCTGAAGAAGGCGAAGGCGCTCGCTGCGCTGGAGGGGTTGCAAGATGCGTAAGCCCATCGTACGATACAGCGAGGGTTACATTCGCGTGCCGCCTTACATGATGGGCGGACCTAGCGCGGGTGTACCCTATGCTCGTCTGTTCACCATCAACGGTGAATACCGTGAGACAACCCAGGTATTCGACGCAACGTACAACGAATCTGGTCAGCTGATCCGCGTCGAAACCCGGAATACCATCTACATCAAGGTAGCACAATGAGCAACTCCAACGCACTGCCCCGCGAAACCAGCCGCAAGCGCTCCAAGGCGTTCTTCCACCTCAAGTCGGCGGCCAATCTGGTCGACGCCGACGAAGCGGTCGACCGCGACATCAACGATGCCATCGAGCTCGCCGAGCGCAGCATCGAGCACCTGCGCGAGTTCGTCGCCGAGCGCCGCGTCCACAACCAGAAAAAGAATGCGGAGTTCACGGTATGAAGGTCGTCCCGCTGCGTCCCATGCTGTCTGCCACCGCCGACATGGCCAAGCTGAAGCTTCCTGCGTACGCCTCCCCCAAGATCGACGGCCATCGCTGTATGGTCCTCGACATGAACTCGGGCGTAGCGCCACGTACCCGCGCCCTCAAGCGCTTCAAGAACCCGTATGTCAACCAGGTGCTGTCCCACCCGCTCCTGGAGAACATGGACGGCGAGCTCGTCGTCGGGCCGGCCAATGCTAAGGACGTGATCAATCGCTGTGGCGAGCTCGGCCGCCACTACGGCGAACCCGACTTCTACTTCCACGTGTTCGATATCGTGGTCGAAGGCCTCGGCTTCACTGACCGTCAGAAGTTGCTGTGGGAGCGCGTGCGGCTGATCCGCGAGCGGGCCGAACTCGGCGACCCCGTTTTCATCGAGCTCGCCAAGCGCATCTGCCCGGTGTACCAGACCGAAATCGACAACTTCGGAATGCTGGACCGCTACGAGGCCGCTGCCCTCATCAATGGCTACGAAGGCGTCATGCTGCGCAGCCCGAACGGTCCGTACAAGTTCGGCCGGGCCACGGTTCGTGAAGGTAGCCTGGTCAAAGTCAAGCGATTCACGGACAGCGAGTGCGAAGTTCTGGAAGCGCTGCCGGCGATGGAGAACCTCAACGAAAAAGAGGTCAACGCACTGGGGCTGACTGAGCGCAGCACGAAGAAGAGCGGCAAGCTGCAGAAGGAAATGATCGGCCGTTTCCATGTGCGCGAGCTGGAAGGCATGGGCACTGGTGAGAACGGCGAGCGCAAGGAGTTCTTCATCGGCCCCGGCGTGATGGATCACAACACCCGCATCGCCCTGTGGGCTGTGCGGGACAGCCTCAAGGGTTCCATCGTGAAGTTCAAGCACTTCCCCCATGGTGCGAAGGACGTTCCGCGTCATGGTTCGTTCCTCGCGTTCCGCAGTCCAGATGACATGTGAGTATTGCTAAAGCATTGGTTTTGCAATACATTTACACCCTGCTTTAACGCACACAGGAACCCCCGATGGACCTCAGTCAAATGACATCGACAGCTGAAGAAGCTGTCGCCAACGGTGTCAAAATCATGGTGTATGCGCCGGCAGGTACCGGTAAGACCATGCTCAACGCAACGCTCCCGACGCCGGTGATCATCTCGGCGGAATCGGGCCTGCTGTCCCTCGCGCCGAGCAACATCGAACGCGTGTTCGGTCCGGCCAGGCCCGACATCGCCTACAACATGCCGGTCATCAAGATCCGCAACATCGCCGACCTGCAGGACGCGTATCGCTGGTTCAGTGAGTCCCACGAGGCGACCGCTTACCAAACCTGCTCCCTGGACTCCATCACCGAAATCCTCGAGCAGGTGCTGGGGGAGGCGAAGAAGGCGTACAAGGATCCGCGTCAGGCTTACGGCGAGCTGGCGGTCGTGGGCGAAGATCTCATCCGAAAGTTCCGCGACCTGAACGGCTGGAACGTGTACATGTCGTCGAAGATGGCCCCGTTCAAAGACGAAATGGCCAACATCACGAAGTACGGCCCGATGGCTCCCGGTTCCAAGCTGGCGCCGGCGATCCCCTACTTCTTCGACATGCTGTTCGCACTGCGCATCGGCCAGGACGAAGAGGGTGGCACGTTCCGCTACCTGCAGACCCAGCCGTGCATCCAGTACGAAGCCAAAGACCGCAGCGGCGCGCTGATGCCGTCCGAAGAACCGCACTTGGGCAACATCATCGCCGCGATCCAACAGTCGGGCTATGTGGAGGGCGACCCCGCAACCCATGTGGCCGACGAGTATATCGACGCACCCGCATTCGAGGCGCAGTAAGCCTCAACAGCAGTACCCCGTGGGCTGCACACGTAGTCCACGGGCGAACCAACGCAACACCTAACACCAATCCGAAACACAACCAACCAAGGTATAACGCACATGGCTTTTCTCGATTTCAACGCTGAATCCGTAGCCCCGGCCAAGGCCTTCGAACCCATCCCGGCCGGCGACTACGATGCAAAGATCACGTCGTCCGAAATCAAGCCGACCAGCAACGGCGCCGGCACCCGTCTGAACCTGACCTTCGAGATCATCGGCGGCGAGTACAACAACCGCAAGATCTTCGAAGGTCTGAACATCAAGCACACCACCAGCGAAAAGGCCCAGCAGATCGGCCAGGAACAGCTGTCGGCCATCTGCCACGCTGTCGGCGTCATGCAGTTGCGTGACTCCAATCAGCTGCACGGCATCCCGATGCAGATCAAGGTCCGCGTTCGCGCCGCCACCAAGGACGCCCAGGGCAACATCGAGTACGAAGCGCGCAACGAAATCCGCGGCTGGTCGAAGATCGGCGGTGGTACCTCGGCTGCACGTCCGGCTGGCGCCGCTGCTCCGGCCGCTCGCCCCGCTTCTCGTCCCGCCGCTG
>JAOXXN010034206.1:41025-58502 GCA_026770055.1 Myrmophylax atrothorax | reverse complement strand
GCCAGGGCCGCCGGCAGCACGGCCATCCCCGGCATTGTTCCCGCTCCGGGGCGGCGAGGCGCGTGGGCCGGCGGGGCCCCTTCGCCAGTACTCACCAGGGACGGTGGGGATAATCCTCGCCCCGACAGTGGCACAAAGGCGGCTCCGGGCTGGCTGCCCTGGGCTCTCAGCGCCGCTCCATGCCGGGCCGGGCCGGGCGGGCGGCGGAGCGGGAGGCGCGCGGTGCAGACGGACGCGGTGCAGTGAGGGGCTGGCACGCAGACACACACTTTTTGTTTGCTGCACATAATCTGCCCAATGACGCGTGACAGCCCACGTCCCTCCCGTTAACCCCTTCGGGGCTGCCCGCTCGCCACCAGCCCGCCCGCCCCTTACCTGGTCCCGGCGCCACCGGGCACCTGCGGGGAAGGTGATGGGGAACACGGGGCGCGGCCCCCCACCGTCTCTCTCCCGGGGCAACGAGAAGGTTTGGGGCCGTCGCTCCACTCCGGCTCGGCGGGGGTGTGGGGCGGGGAGCAGAGGGGCCCGACGGCCGCTCCGCCCGCGCCGAGATCCCGGCGGCGTCCGCCCGCGCTGCCCCCGCACCTGCCGGGCAGGGGCATCTCGAACACGCACTAAAAACCCTCCTCGGCCGGAATGCCCGTGCCCCCGTCCGCGGAGCGGCCCTCCCGCGCTGCCGGCGCCTGGCGGAGGCCCGGCGTGCGGAGCAGCGGCAGAGAATACCCCACGCTCCCCGCCGCAGCCGGACCCCGCCGCAGCGGGACGGGGGACACGCGGCCGGAGCCCCGACCATTCTTCGCCGTTCGCGGGGCGCGGGGCGGCCGCGGGCTCGCACCCCCGCACACGCGTGGCTCCCGCATTCACCGACACGCGCGCAGATTCGGGGAGCAGAAGCATCTGCAGATTCCCTGTGCCGAAATAAGGGGCTCACAGCACCGAAAAGTGTGTACCGGTCCCTCCCTTTTCGCCGTCATTTCAGGCACAAAACAGATTAAAAAAATAGAATTTCAAGCCCTTCTTTAAACTAAACAAAAGGAGAGACAAAGCGTTTTCCAGGGGCAAACGGAGCGGGGTTTGCAATTAGAGAGTGGGCTGATGTTTGGCTTTCAAATTCACTCATCCTCCCCATAATTATGATTTTCCTTGCATTAGGATTAAAGGCTGCATATAATATGCTTTAAACATTTATCTTATTAATTCGACAAAACGCAGTGTCTCCTAAAACGGAGATTGTCATAACATTAAAAATATGGGAATCTAAAAATCTAAATCTCAATTCCTGCTTGAAATGTGTGTGTGGGGGTTCCCTATTCCTGGTTATTTACTCACTATTTTCTTTTTTTTTTTTTTTTGAAGGCTGCAGCTCTCGCTGTGAGATATAAATTGTCCGAATGACTGTCATTAGTGGTGGGGGAAAGAAAACCTACACGTTATTTTTATTCCCGAGAATTTTAAGGGATACCACGGCATATAAGCGATCTCAAAATCGCTTCGGCATAATTTCAGCTACCGAAATTCCCCGGGACTCGGAAGGATCGCGGCGGAATTTCTGAGCTTTTTATCCAGCCTCGGATGCCATCCAAAAATTGGATCCAAGTGCACGGAGTCCCTCGCCCCGCAGAACGGCACCGCACGGGGATGGAGGCGAGCTTTCCCTTGGAGTTTCTGCTGCAGGTGCTCCGGCCGTGAGCGCCCAGCGCAAACCCCGGCGGCTCCACAGAGCCCGGTGCCGGCAGCGCTCCCCCGGCCTCAGCGGGAGTTTTGGGGACATGGCCCAGGTGCGCCGTGCCCGATCCAGCCTCAGCCGCGTTGTCAGCGGGTGCAGTGGCACCCTAGGCGGCCGTACGATAGCCGCCCGCCGCCGCCCGCTCCTATCTCGGTACTTCCATGCATTTTCTAACCGTTTATTCTTCTAGAAAACCTCCCGCGAAGAGCTAAGGTTGCCCCGGGCTGAGGAGCTCCGGCCGCCTGCCCCCAGACCGCGGAGCCGTCAGCCTCCCGCCACTCCCAGCCCCTCAAAACCGCAACCCCGGCCCCGCCGAGTCGCTGGCGATGGCACCGACACGACAGAAGCGGTTCGCCGGCAAGGGAAGGCCCCGGGTGCAGCCGGGCAGGACCGGAACCCGGGCTCAGAAATGTCCAGGCCAGAGGACCCAATTCCCACTGACACGCAGCATCCAGCGCCAGGGGTGCAGCCCAGAGTCTGCAGCTTCCTGGCTGGGACCCTGAAGGGAGGCTCAGATGGCTGCAGGGGCCGAGGGGCCGGTCGAGGTGGGATCCTTGGACACCATTATCACTGACCATTGTGATAACCCTCTTCTGCCCACTGTGAGTTACCGTGGGGACAGCAGCAAGGGACAGAGCACCTGCCTCTCAACGGTGTCAGTCTTCTCTTTCCTCCCTGGACTTCTCCCAGGCAGATGAGGGGAAGGGGGCCAAGGAGGCTCCTCAGCCTGTGGTCAGAAACACTAGTGCATCCCTTGGGAAACGGTTCCTGAATTGTGACATGCACCAGGCCTACAGATGTGTGGTTATTCGTGTGAGTAGACACATACACAGCTGAGAGTCAGCTCCCAAGTGACTGATGTAAAGTCCCCCATAAAATAAAATCACTGAGAGAATACACAAGTTCCCAGAAGTACACGAGCCCAGTCACACTCACACCCATGGTGGCAGGGGACCATGAGGAGGAGGCATGAAGGGATGCCCAAAGCTGCCTTTCTGCCCTCTCTGCCTGCTGCTGCCAGAGGCAGAGCCAGCTGTGGTCCCAGGCGGAGCACACCAGGTGGAATGGAAAAGCCCCTTGAAACCAAATGCAGAGCCACAAGCTTTCCAGGTGCCTGGAGAAATACAGACAGAACAGTTCCCTTCTCTGGAGACAGACAGGCCTCTCTACTGGAAATAAATCAGGGCCACAGCTGAATGACAAACCATCCTTTCTGCATGTCACCAGGCTCACGGATGGTGCCTTTCCCAGGGAAGCCCTGTGCTGGGGTGCCAGCGGCATCACCACCACACTGCAGACCTGTACACGGCATACAGAGCAGCGGGGCTTCTCCCACTAGCAATCCTGCCAAGCAGCAAAGGGATCCCGCTGGGAATCCTCAGCCCCACAACAAGCTGGATGTGTCCCTGCCACCAGGCCCTCACCAGGGCCAAGGCATGCCAGCAATATCCTGTCCTGTTTCCAGCTCAGCTCCCAAACGCCTCACTGATGCAGTGCCCAGGACTCCCAGGTCAAGTGACCGCCATGCCACAAAACCTCAAATCCCTACAAAGGGCCAGACACCAGCTTCAGCTATGGCTTACCCCAAGGAGCAAATGCTCCTGCTCCCCAGAAGCCCAGTAAGACCTGACATACCTTCCCCATCTGCTTTCTCACGATTCAAAGACATCGTAGGCACCTTGGCTGTTTCTTCCACCCTGATGAAGCTCAAACTACTCCTTATACTCCCTTCCAAGCAAGTGCAGAGTCTATTGAGAAATACTAATTTGTATATTCACCAAAGGGTCACAGAATTTTTTTATAGTTTTTTAATAATTTTTTATATTCCAGACCATCAAATATAATACGGGTGGGCTGGTTAAATAGTACATGTATAGCCCTATATAACTGCTGACTCTATCTGAAAATTATTTTCTCAGCACTGGCTTTCTGCTTGTCCTCCCTACTTGGCCTGACAGCAGCACCAAGGTTTAAAACCTGGAAAGCTTTCACCTAGCTTCACCTTTCTTCAAATGTTTAACAGCGTGACAGAGGACGTGATAGGCTACAAGGGACAAGAAAGGGAGAGAAATGGAAGGGGGGAAGCCCTGCAGGACTGAAATCTGCTTCTGCCTCCTGTACACCCTTGGGCCTTTCTGTCCCCATGTGCCACCACCAGCACCCTGTGCTGGGGCAGAGCCCACCCCACCGCATGGCCCTTGGCTGTGCCATGGCATGAGGCCAGGCAGGAACCATGAGCTGATGTGGGACACGCTGCTGCTGGGGGACAATGCAGAGTGCTGATCCCTGGGGACAGCCCCACAGCCCCCAGCCCAGAACTGCCCAACATGGGGTGCAGTGGGGTCAGGCAGTGCTGGGCTCCCTCTCCCTCAGGAGGCCTGAGCTCGGCAAAGGGCGGTGGCCTGGATGTCTGTCTGTGCTGTCAGGTCTCTGAGGACGTCACTCACAACTCCCTACCGGACCCTGAGCGGCCACTGTCCAAGTTAAACATGGACAAGCCTTGGCAGGAGCTCGCTACCCAGGCTGATCCAGCCATCAGGTGGATGTTCCCCATCTGGGGATGGCGTTTTCCTGCACTGCCTGAGGGCTGTAAAGGCCTCGGATGCTCCAGTGAGTGATAGTCCCTAAAGTTTGCAGACGTTTGCTAAACCCTGGCGCAGAGGGGGTGGGGAGAGCAGTGAAAGGACAGACAGACGGGGCCGGGGGGAGGGAAAAAAGAAAGATGCTGAGGATTTCAGATCCGGCTCTGCTACAGCAACTTGATGTGGGGTGTGTGAAGGAGCCTGAAACTTAAAAAGATTTATTTTCTCTAGTCATAAATCTCATCCCGTTGTTCCTCTGACCAACCAAGCATGATAAAGTCCTTTTCCATAAAGTATTCAGTATTAAAGCCACAAAGCTCACCCAATCAGTAGCCATCTGCTTCTCCCATAACTGCTGCTCCAGAAGCAGGGAAAAGCAGCCAGAAGAGAAAGGGCACTACTGTTACGGCTCCGGGACAAATGAGGAGGCACTGAATAGCAGCCGAAACCTTTGGTTTGCCTTGTATATCTGTATCTATAGAGACAGAGGAAGAAAGGAAGCATTATATTGATACAACAATTGTAAAACAAAAAAAGGAAGAGGCATCTAAAGGGCAATACAGCGGGCATCAGAGGGCCCCGCAGGGAGGGATGCTCGCAGCTTCGTGCAGACCTTTAATTGCTTTGCAATCGAAAGATAAAGAGGCCGAGTAAAAAAACAGGGAAAGCGACAAAGCGACCTGCGTTACGCGGTGCACCGGCGCCCGAGCTCACGCAGCCAGCGAGCCGGAGCATCCCTGTTCGGGGTACGATATCCCCGGGACCGACCCTCCCACGACCCCCGACCGCATCCCGGCCCGGCCACGCCGCGCTGAACTTGTTTTCCAGCCGGCTGGAAAGGAACGACCCCTCGACGCTCTCCGGGAACTCGCCGTCATGAAGGACGCCTCCCGCAGCCTCCCCGACCCCCGGGCTGCCCTTCGGAGGGCGTTTGGGGCGGCCGCTCCTCCGGCGCTGGGCACTCACCGCTCCCCTGTACGCGCCGCTCTCCAGTGTACAGAAACAAAACAGCAACGGTGTCACCCAAAAGAGACGCGGGGAGGGGGCGGCGGGAGGTGATGGCCCAAGGGGTGCAAGAGCCCCGGGGGTAGCAGGAGCCCCGGGCGGGCGGCACCCACCGGAACGCGACCCCCGCCCCTTCCCGCGCTCCCGCCCGCCGGGCAATTAGCGGGTTAATGACCGAGTTAGCTGGTCCCCTGAGAGTCGGGTGTTCCACCGACGAGCCCACCGCATGGCCTGGAGCGTGGACATCGCTCCCAGCCCCCGGGGACACGGACAGGGACCCACGGCGACCGGGCGGGATTAGCGGCGCCGGGCCGGGATTAGCGGCCGCCCGCGCTGCTGCCGCTCTCCGGGATTACGCCGGGATTAGGAGGCGGCCCCGTGCCCGCTCCCCCGCTGGGCGGGATGAGGGGGAGCCCCGGGAGCTCAGAGGGCCCGTGTCCCCCTGTCCCCACGCTCTGCCCGGCGCATGCTGCTTCCCTCCGATGGAGGGAGGAGAGGAAAGACGAAGCCCGGGATGCTGCCGACGGCGAGATGCAGGTGCCAGGCACCTGCCCGCAGCCATCCCGGTTCCCGGGGGGCATTGAGCCCCTTCCTCGGTCCCCCATCCCCAGGCACGGTGGGAGGTCGGAGAGACCAGCAGGAGTCGGGACTGGAAGCACAGGGGACAAAAGAAAAAGGGTGGTGAGTTTTTCATGGAAGTAGTCCTGGAAAGGGAGGGAAAGCAACACAAATATTATTTACGCACCAATAAAACCAGGGGCGAGGAGCGAGAGATACGGATGCGCTTTCCTCTCTCCTGCAGGTTTGGTTTCTCTTGCAGAACACGAGTGGGTCTGAAGGCTGTGTTGAAGGCACAAGTCACTCCATGGCTTTCCCCAAGCACCGTCGTGTCCAGCAGCCCCGTATTATGTCAAAAATCTGGCATGGCAGGCAGTGGCACATCTGCTAGGTGTGGATGACATTCATTAGCCAAGGTTCTCTGCTAAACGGCCTGCCAGAGCCTCAGCAGTGCTGCCCAATGCCAGTCACTCATCCGTTGCCAGCTCAAAGGCAATCCTGCTTCAGGGATGGCTTCTTTCCATGCTGGCAGGAGAAACAGAGGAAACAATGCATTTAGATGTTTGGGATGTGAACGGGGTTGCACAAGGGAGCAGCAAGCAGATGTAGCAGGAGAGGAGATGAAGTTGTGAAGTGTCATTTAATAATTGCAGTACACGGGAGATGTGCTGGTGAGCCTAGGTTAGGGAGGGAAAGGCATGAACCCCTTTCCAAACTGCAGGGCAGACAACAGGGTATGCTTTTCGGACAGGAAAGGTAACGAGGCTAATGCAGCAAATGGCCTCCTTGTGCCCATGTGAAGGACACACAGACCAGCCTGGGGAGACTCATGCCAGGGCAGCTGGGAAAGCTGCCCAGGCCAGGGGAAGGAGCTGCACTGACCTACTTGATGGCCGGCATGGCTCAGCTGTCCTTCCCCTCTGGGGGTCTACCTGCTGTAGCCTGGACAGCCGCCCTGCTCGTGATGTAGTGGGCTCAGTGCTGGTCCTGACAGCTTGGTTTGCAGCCCAGAGGGGCAGCTGCACCCCCAGGGCAGGTGGAGCACTCACTGCACTCTCCTGTGAGTGATGTGGTAGCCAGAGGTGGAGGAAAGGAACACCTGCTTAGCACTGCTACAAATATCAATCTCTGGGAAGAGAGGCTCCATTTTCCTCTGCTCAGAGGCCCTGTGAAAGTCCCTGTTCCTAGGAAGGAATTAAAACACATTGAGATTAGTTGGATGTAAAGACGTTAATCTTCTGCTCTTATTACTTTAATAAATTTACAACCACCTAATGAGGTTTAAATTTGAGCCACTATTTGGTTTCAAGTGAACCAAACCTCAGCAACCTCAGATAAGTGCTCAGTGAAAGCTCTCCTCATCCCTGCCTTCCCTCTGCTTCCACTCCGACTTCTATTTCTGTTTACGTCCATTCACCTAAGTGTGGTTCATAAAATGTGTGAGATGCTACCTACACATGCACGCAGTCTCTGCCTCACAGATAATTCCTGTGACAGCCTCAGTATCTTAAATCTTCCACTACTTTTCCTCATGCTGTGAAAGACCACTGGCAGCTCACAGTGCCTTCCCGCTTCTTTCAGGCAGGCAGGGAATTACAGGCTTTTCCCCGGCACTGGTCTCTGCAATTACCCGTCCCATTAAATCCTCATGCACTCGTACCTTGGGAAGCCCCCAGGAGCCCCGCAGCCACGTGTCCCCCCCGAGCTGGCATGCCGTTCTGTGGTGATGCCCATCTCCAGCACCACACGTGCTCTGCCCAAGGCTGATGGGACAATCTTCCCACAGGCAATGGCTCCCCCGACATTCCCTGCCCGGCCATCTGTGGCACAGCTCAGCTGTGAGCCCTTTCCTTCTGCTCCCACCTCCCTGGGAAGTCGTTCTGCTCCGGCTGCGTTCTGGGCTAAGCCTTACACATCTTCTGTTTCTGCACCAAGTTTGACTCTGTTCTCGGCAGTTAGTTGGCCTCCATCAACTAATGTCTGCAAATTATAAGGTATTTCCCCAATTTCCTACTTTTCAGGGTTTGACACTCGGTGTACCACACACAACCAACATGCTCTTGGCAGAGACTGTTAAGAAGCCACAACCTTCTATCCTCAGACATTGGAACTGGGTGGCTTTAAGAGTAGGAGCGAAATCAAGAGGCTGAGATGTGATGCTTCTCCCTTTTCTCAAAACATTACACCTTTACTTAAATACATGAGTAATCCCATTGGATCTACTCTGGTGCTTAAAGTTAAGCCTATTAAGTGTTCACAGGGCAGTGGTCTGCCCACAGAGGAGGCAGAAGAGAGGGGAAAGGGGAGAACAAGGCGCTGCTCTGAAGGAGAGACACGGTGGTGGCAAACACCTCTCTGCTCTCCTTCCCCTCAGGGCCGCCTTCTCCTTAGGCTGCTCCTGACAGCCCCGGCACCAGGCTCCCTTCAGGGTTTGGCACTGACACTGACAGCAGCGAAGTGAGGGCAATAATGGTGAGGGCTGGCAGAACGGAGCAGAAAAATCTGCTTTAAAAACTCCTGTCAACACAAAAGCCTGAATTAATGTTTTTAATTCAAGAGTGGGCTTTGTGGTAACTGTGTCGGAACTCTATTTCATTTTGTTTTCAAGGTGTTTCTCACATGACTCATTGTGTTAATCGTCACTATTTTCAGACAATGATGTAGGAGAGAGCAGAGTTATTGCTCGTCCTGTGAGGAGGGTTTTGTAGGAAAGCTCTCGTGCACGTGTTTCCTTTGCTCTCTACAGATTTCAAGCATGTACTTATATTTAAACCTAAGTACTTTTTGGAACGGGGAGTGTCTCTTGGAACTGGGAGTTGATTCAAAACCTGCACAACCACAGAGCTCTGGCTCTTGACTCTTTGCTTCAAGCACTGGAAAACCTCCTGCCTCAGCTGCACAAAGCCATGTCCCATCCTTTCATGCATTTCTTGGCACGTGCACATTCTAATTCCCAACACCACCCTCTCTTCCCCTTTTCTTAGCTGGCTTTTCTCTGGGCGCAATGCATTATGTTTTCTTCTATGTACTACTCCATACTGCTTGCACAATGTTTTGCATGATCTAATATTCTTTGTTCAAAACTGCAAAAAAAATCTAAATAAAGACTATAGCGTGTCGCATCGGTATAGGCATCAGCTAACGTTTTCCACGGCATATGGTACTTCAGAAGCCATATGTACCACTGTTTAGTGATTCTGGCAAAGAGGCACAGAATGGTGAAATCCAACTGCCAGGATTTCTGAAAACAAATATGTAAATGCTCCAGTGCTTTTGTTATTCATAACATACCTCTAACACAGCACATACAATATGCTGTTCATTCTGTAACGAGTATACTACTAAACTATATTTGCTTCAGTTCTCATTTTAAAAGGTTTTTTTTCTTCTGTATACGGCTCCACCATCCTCTCCATCAAAATCAATTTAAATTGCAATTTAGAAAAGGCATTTTGTCTATTTTCAAGGATACACTTTTGGGGTGATTTTGTACCTACAAAAGGATCTTGCATCAGAACAAAGACAGACCTTATCTCAGCAGCTTGAGAGTGCCCGTTCCAACTAGTGGAATGAAAGCGAGGAAGGGAAGTGCATTTAACCAGTGCAGACTGAAGCCTGCTCAGCCAGGAATAACCTCCTGGGGAACACGGGTGGGTTGGCCCCACTCACAGGCTAATGCAAAGCAACCAGGCTGACAAAGCTTTTAGGAACAGGGCCTAGGAAACAATAGTTGTGGAGGAAACAGTTGATGTCAGACATGTGGTCCAAGGTCGACGGCAGCTGCCAAACTCTGACCTGGACTCGTATGGGTCCCAGTGAGCCAGGGCTCTGCCAGCGGCCAGGACAACGGATATGATCCGGGTCTGGGGGCTTTTCCAGGAGAGGCCCAAGTGTCAGAGCAGTGCACAGAGCCCACATGCAGCACTTGTACATCACTAAAGGCTTCAGACCCCACTGGCAAAGGCAGGAGCCCTGCTTCCAGAGCCAGCACCGGCATGTAAACGGGAAACAACACCCAATCCCATTAACCATTTCTGGCAGCACCACTCCGGGTGCTCCTCTCATCTGCAGAGAGCCTGTCATCTCCACCCCAGATCTTGCTGTGAGGAAGGATTTCAAAATGTTGCTGCTTAACATTCAGCCTCACCATTCACAACAAACATTTAACATTCCCTGACGCCACCATTGCCTCTGTCTTTCAATTTATCAGTGTACATGGAGACTGAAATTCTGGGAGTGATCAAACCTATTTGGGAGTCACTGCAGCTCACCCCCATCTTGGAAGTGAGACTGTTGTACCTCACCAGGGCCAGTGCTTAGCATCCCATGGCTCCCAGTGATACCAGAGGACCAGGCAAACCTCAGGAGGAGGGGACAAATAGCAATGCCTCAGAGCAACACTTGATTTTCAGTCTATTCCTTTTGTAATTTATGCTGTTAAAACCAGCAACAAATCCATGACTCCCTGAACACCTTCCTGGCAAAATACTGTCACCCTACAAGGTCCTGAAAAAATTCATCCGTGTCCAGATGCGACAGCATTATTCAAGACACACAGACGCCTTTTTCCCAAGAGATCAAGGACTGCTGCTCCTTTCTTTGCCAGTCCTGCACTGCAGCATCCCATTTCAGCAAGCACAAGTTCCCTCACTGGGGTCTCGTGCCCAGCACAGCCTCTGCCCGACTTCCTGCGCATGCACATCAGACATGCTCGTTACCTCCTGTCCCCTGCCAGTCCCCGCTGCAACACCCTGAGCTGCAAACCATCTGGGTGCCCCAGCATCTCCTTTTTGGTAGGTTTTCCTGCCTGCAACAGGGACCAGGCTCCCACTTTGCTCCTCTGAAGCTATAGAAAAAACTGTTAAAAATCTTAAGCCAGAGCTCTGCATGCAGTCAGGTCTTTCACCTCTAAACACTTGGGTTTTTTCTATTCTATTTCACAAAAGAAAACCTTAAAATAAGCCTTTATGTTTTCCTACTTTCACAGGTCCTTCAGCCAGAGTGGTTTCTCCCTACTCTGTTCTAGCTAGCAGGTGATAAAAAGTTGCCGTAAGAAATGCTGGTTTTGAGCGTCAATGCCAGGATTAGAAAAAGAGACAATTAGAAAGTGAAAAGTGGCAAAAAGCTCCTAAGAAGCCAGAAATAAAAGAACAAACAAACATACAATCTGGCTATCAAAAAGAAGCCATGTTTTTCTCTTACTGCAGTAAAAATTAATGCTACAGCAGTCACAGAGTATTTTGAAAGAAAAATCATGCGGAGAGGGAAATACACTCCAACAGGGTCAAAAAGCTGGAGACACACCTGGGAAAACCACCTGAAGGGCTGACAAAGGAGGGGACAGGGAAAGGCAGGTGCCTTGCACCGTGCTGACAGGACATTGCACTGATCCTGCAGCCACAGGCTAAGAAAAACTACCCTGTGGGAAGGGAGCCAAAAAAAAGAGCCTGTTGACTGAGCTGGTTCATGTGCACCAGCGTTTATGGCAGAGCAAAGGTCAGGCTTGTATTACCTCTTGTGAATCCCTCTTGAACGAGCAGGCTGGGGATTTAATATGCTAAGGATGAAGATTTATTGACACACCAGGGGTTGCTGGCCCTAACTCTTAACCTGCTGGCAGAGGTTGGGGGTTTTCATTAAGGGGGGCTATATATGGAGTAGTTGCTGGCTTAGGCTATGAGTACACGTGATCTCATCCTACAGAACTTGCCACTGTCTAAGAGACAAGAGACTATTTTCTCTCAGCACAAAAATGGGCAGAAAGCTTCCTCACCTAGAACTGTTGGAGCAGCTGAGGGCACTGAGAGGGTAGGCAGGGGAAAGCTGGAAGGGGTACCACTGTATTTCTGCATTGCTCACCACATCTGTGAGCTCCAGATCAGCAGAGAAAACTGGCCTAAGGGAGAGCAGTGCTCATGAGAGATGGAACACCCTCAACAGGCTCACTCCTCTCCTAAATCCCCTCCCTTGACTGCACAGCAACAGTGGCCTCAGGAGGGAAGAACAACCTGAACAGTTCTATATTTACAAAAACACATCCTTACACCTCTCCTACTACCTGTTTTCCTTGAGGTCCGCATCTCTGCACCCGGGTCCCTCCACCTGGAGCATCACCTCTGGCTGCCTGTACATGAGCTACTGAGTTCTTTTCCCCCTGTTCCTCTTGGGATGTTTCTATGTACACTCCTGCATCCATCACCCTCTTGTTTAACAAGATCCAGCTCCACTGTGAAAACCTCCTAGGTTCCTGACCTTTCCCCATCAATTTAAAAAAAGAAGCCCAAAAAACATGGACTATCTTTATATTCTGTTTTTACACCTAGGATTCTTGCACACAACACTTATTCCTACCTTTTTCTTTTTCTGTTGCAAATTGAATTTCCGGTGGTGCTGGGTGGGGGCACGGGAGCAGTAAATTGACCCCGTCCTTCCATTCCTGCCATCTCGGGTAAAGTTCTCAGCTGCTCTCTTCTTCCCTCCTCTTTCTGTGGATAAAGGCAAGGATTTCTCACCTGAGAGGCACCATCTCAAGGAGCTTCCCTGCCCCTTTAGTGCACTTACACACCCAAACCCTTTTGGACACCTGGGCTGCAGTGAACACAGCTGGCAGACCCAGGCAAGGACTGGGAGAAGGATTCCCAAAATGTGCTCCTGCGGAAGGAGAGACCAATTTTTCTCCTGCAGCCCATGCCAGCGCTTGTTTTTTGCCAGTTGGCAGAGGGTGCCACTTCCTTTTCTGAGGAACCCTTAAGGTCCACCTTTCTCCCCAGGGAGGGGGGGGCGCCACAAAGGCTGGGGTGAATCCTTCCAGGCAGCCAGACATCTGAAAGGAGCTGCAGGCTTCGGCAAGAAGGAAGAATCCAGCAGGGGATCCAGCTCATGCTCACAAACTTGTTTTAGCTCAAGAGGAGCAGCTGCACATCTCTCCCTTACCTGAGGCTTCCCATGGGAACACAGAAGGGCCCTGTAACAGCAAATTTTGGAACAGGCATGTCTGTGAACAATTTCTGATATAATATTTGAGTCCTCAGATGTTCAGCCATTTGCACATACTGCACAAGAGCCTGATTTGCATAGGATTTGTATTTGTTGCTATTCACATTCGTAGGGGAACGCATATATTAGATTAATGTCATCACAGTTTATGGAGATCATCTGTGCCACGGTATCAGCTCGGGCTCTGACTGCATTCTGTGGCACACAGCAACCCCTCCTGCCCTGCCAGGGCCACGACAGCTGGGACGGCTGCACCAGACCTGGGCACTGCCACGCTGAGCCCCAGGGTGCTCCTGCTGGGCTCTCCTCTGCAGAAGGCCCTGCTAGCTTTTCCTAACAGAGAAGTTGAAAGATTATCAGAACCAACTGCCCAAAATTGCTTAGCCCATGTTCCAAAGGTGAAAATCAAACTATTTGGATTTATCCTCTTGCTTGTAAGACCTTACATCACCTTCCCGCTCACATCTTCAGTGCCTGCATAGGGACATTCAGCTGCTAAACAGTCCAACTGGGTGGTCCCTTCCCATCTTGCAAGAGCATCCTTCCCTTGGTAAATGGGATGGTTATCATTCCCTCCCTGGTTTTCCATGGCACCTGGCTGCTCTTGTCTGCTAGACAGCTGGAAGCTGTCACTAGAGATGCTGTTCTCACAGAAGCATTGCTGTTCTCAGTCACATAGTGCTTGTAAAGCAGATGGAACACCTCAGAAGAACAGCACTGCAGAAACAAAAGCTCTTTTTCTGCTAGGGAATTTCTCTAATTGGGCAATGCTTCCATCAAGTGACTTCACACCCCAGCAAGCCCACATGCCAGCACAGTCTATTGATGATTTTGTAAACCTGCTTCCCCTACTGAGGCCCTGCAGCTCTACTTCCCAGTCCCAGCCCCCAGTTCAAGGCCCTTTCTCCATCTCTGTGCTCCCAAGTTGCATGGCACAGAGAGCACCCAGGAGCAGCGGTGAGGGGGGGCTCACCCTCCACTCTGGCCCTGCCACCCAGGGCTTCCCACAGACCTCTGCTCCACCCCCAGGGAGCTGCACATGCCTCTCATTCTGGTACTCACTTCTGAGCCACTCCTTGTGTGCATGATCATTTGGGTTTCCTGCAAAATCTGTCTCAATCTTGATGACGCAAGCAAGAGGAAGTGGGTAGCACAAAGGAAGAGCACACATCTCTGCAGATGATCTCACACTTACCCTGGTAACAGGGCAAGGAACACCTCTGGGCAGCTGTTTGGAGCCCTGCCACCCGGAGCACAGTGCCAACCCCTGCTCCAGCCACATGTACAATGCAGCTGCTCCAATGGCTCCCCACCCAGGCACAGCTCTCCCACCTTGCAGCACAGGTGCCATCCCACTGCATCCCACGAGCTGCTGTGGCATGGACAGCTCACCTAAGAGAAACACATGCACCATTCCAACATGGGTTAGTAGACACAATTTCAATATGTGGCTGTCAGAAGCCAAGTCTTGAAAAATCCTTTCAATATTTGAGTGCTTTCCTGTTATTTTCCAAGGGATTTATGCGCTAAGAAACCTTCAAGTGATAATCAAACCCCTTAGATACCTCAAAAAATGTCCCCAAATGATGTGACTAACACCCTTGTGACAAACAGCTCCCTATTTTTCTTTGTGATGGCTCCTACTTCCCACCAACATCTGTCACTGTGATTATGATCTCTAATGAGCTTCTAAATTATATTGCAGCATTCTGTCTTGATGAGCTACATTCAGTAACTTTCATTCTGCAAGACGTGAAACACTTTCTATAAGATGCTGAATGAAAATTCCCTCAGCACAACAGCTGAGAAACTGGTTTGAGTTTTTTGGAGCTTTTTTTGGTTGGTTGGTTCTTTGGTTTGGTTTTTTTCCCCCACTCCGTTTTGTTTGGGCTTGGTTTGTTTGTTTTTTTCCAGTGTTCTTTTGGTGGTTTTAGTCACCTGTCATATATGAGGAAGCCTAAGATCTTTACAAATGAGAGATAGAGATTTGAGCCCTCCTACCTCACACTCAAAAAAACCTCCACCCAAAGATGGGGACTGTCTCTCACCACACCGCAGCAAAGACATCAAATGTTTCTGTAAAGCAGAACAGGGGAAAAAACCCAAGTCAAGGCCCCAGAGAAACTTCCCATTATTTTTATGTTGTTTTCCAGATACAAGTGAAGGCTAGTTTGGGTGATTTACCCAGACACTTGGGATGTTGTACAGACTCAGTTACCCCAGGCTGCCAGAATGCAGCATTATGCTCCACACCTCCACACATTTTTTCCCTGATGAGCACACTTAGTGAAACTGGAAAAGTGAATATTAACCAGCAAGTTTTGCTGCCTTGACCGTAAGGAATCGGTGCCACAGCTGTGGTCACAGATCCTTGTTAACAGATGCCCACCCTGGCTGGCAATCTGTAGGTGACTTGGATCTCTCAGATCCATGTTCCTGTTCATTCCTGAAGTAACAGCAGCCCCACTCAGTGCTCTCACTGACACATGTTTCTAACATGCACATTCAGTGTCACACTGTGCACTAATGTCACTGCCCACCTGGAAAAGCATGTGCAGGGTGTAAGACTGTACTCTCAGGGATCGTTTCTGTGGTTCAAGACATGGATGGAGAAGGCTGATGTCTGCATGTACAGCTTTCCCTGGGGCAGGCAGCAAGGTGCTGGCTCCCTGCTGGTGACTCAGTTGTGCCTTTCCCTGCCACTCACCCAGAGGCTCTGACGTAGCTTGTGAGAGCTGAGATCAGTACGGTTTCATTTATAGGACAGGATTTATAGGGGTTATTCCTTGCTTCCTGCAGATAATGACGGGCAGTGTTGGTGAGCAGTTGCCACACTTCCAGCTCAGAGCAGCTGTGCAGGTGGGACAGCACAGGGCTGGCAGGGAGCTGCTGAGGACCTTATGCACTATCACTTGTCTGTGCCACCAGGTGAGTTGCCCAAGTGAGCGCATGCTGACTCACCGCTGTCTCCGACTCAGGAAATGAGTTTGCCAGTAAATTAAAGCATATCTTATTCACACATCCTCAGCGGGGACTGAAGCCCCTTCCCTGTTCTACGTGCTTTTCTAAAGGTGACTTGTGCTATTTTGCTTCTGGTTTAGCTTTGCTAAACAAAACATTTCATTTATAAAGCTCTTTTGCAGCCAAGAGACCACAAGAATTCAACATAAACACTAAAATACTGCCGTGTGGGGATGACAGTTTAGTACCCCAGCTCTTTTCCTGTGGCTATTACTGTATGTCAACTGTACCTGTTGCCCCAAAGCCAGGCCAAGTATGCCACCACCTACATGAAAACACAAAGCCCTTACCAAGCCACTTTTCACCTGCTCATCCCCGGGCAAAGGGACATGACCCTTCCGACCTTCACAGATTATTGCATTCTCTGGCTCTGCCAACAACCACTGCTGGAAAAGGAGCCTGCAATCCAGACAACACTGCTCCACCTCCAGCCCTCCTACCTTCCCAGACACAGGAAGAAAAAAGATAATATTTTGGATGACAGACAATAGAACACGAGTACAGCTCATGATATAGTACAAGCTAAACTTCTTAAGTGTGGAGAAATTGAGAAAAAGGTAATTCAGAGTGAGGCAGATGTAAACACCAGTCAGGTAAGATACATCCCAGCTACCTCCCTCCTGTCTGAGGGCCAGCACAGTCACACTGATGTCCAGAAGCACTTGTCATCCAGGCAGCTGGGGGAGCAGCTCACATGAACAGGGCAAGTAAGGCTGACGTACACTGTGTAACCGGTGCAGCTCAGCTGGTAAATAACCAGGCATGGCCCTGAGTCAGCCAGTAAACACTCCCACAGGCACTCTTCCTGCCCTGCAGTCTGACAGCAGCACAGCCAGAAGCTGACTGCAATAAAATCCCAACCTACCTCCTATACGTGGGGTTTCACAGAGCACATCCTCCAGAAGGTCTAGCTGGAGTTGGCAGGTTGATGCACAAGTCTTCAAGGAACCTGACATTACACAAGGCAGCGGAACACAGGACTGCAGCCGAGTGGAAGATCTGCAGGCAAGAAGGAAAACACCCCAGTTAGACTGGAAAGTAGCTCTGATGCTCCTGCTTCCTACTCAAAGCAAGGACAACACCAAACCCAGACCAAAGCTTAGGCGTCTGACTGGTCAGGTCTTAAAACCTCTCATGAGAGCTAACTGGGCTGCCCTGCCCAGTGCTCAGCTCTGGCTCTGTGGTGACAAAGTTGCCCTACATCCTGCTGCTGCCCCTCCCAGACTCAGGCACGCAGCCAGCCCATCACCCTGTCCCTTTGGAGCTCTGAACCCAGGGAGGGCAAGCCCTTCCCCAGAGATCCCATATCCATTCCCCTCAGTGCCCACAGGGCATCCTGGACCAGCAGGGACACTTGGAGGCTCTGCTCCCCCCATGCTGGCTGTGCCACAAGGACCTCTGAGCTGACTGACCCATCCTGAGGGCTCTCCTGCCCCCACCACCCTGACCTGCATGCCCAGAACCTGCAGTTTCAATCCACAGTGCTCCTTTCCTCACTTGCTACCAAAAAGTAGAGAAAGAATCCTTCTCCAACTTCCATGTACCACAAGCTGCCACCCAGCCCCACTCTGGAGCCTCCATCTCCTCTC
>JAOXXN010034206.1:0-41015 GCA_026770055.1 Myrmophylax atrothorax | reverse complement strand
TAGCAGCACCACCTCCAGCCAGCCCTGCTCTCCTGTGTCCTGGCTCTTACCTGTAGGCACATCATAACAGAAGCTCCACCAAAGCTCTGCCATCTCCTCACCTGCCCCTCCTTGTCCTACACAGTCCCAACCCCTTCTTCAGCTGTTTCCTCCACAAAGCTCCCCCAGACCAGATCACAGTCCCACATCTTCCTCCTGCTCCCTTTGCACATCCCTCACATCCTGGGAGCAGTATTTCTACGTCTCCCTGCTCTCTGTGCCCAGCTCCCAGGCACAGCCCCCTCCCACCAGGAGCACACTGCCCAGCAGACCCCCAGGAAAAAAAGAGGGGAGCCTCCAGGTACAGCCCTTAATAACAGAGACCCACCATCAGGGAAGAACAAACAGCTGTTGGCAGTGGCAGGTGCACC
The DNA here is from genome assembly GCA_026770055.1 of Myrmophylax atrothorax. NCBI lineage: Eukaryota > Metazoa > Chordata > Aves > Passeriformes > Thamnophilidae > Myrmophylax > Myrmophylax atrothorax. The sequence goes on along the minus strand of JAOXXN010034206.1, from coordinate 40,605 downwards.
CAGAAGCAATCCAGAGCAGCGATCTCCACCTAAGGAAAGCAGAACCTGCACAAAAAGACAAATTACTAAAACAAATGCTCAATTAGGAAACTCCTCAAATCATGGGTAGGAAAAAAAAAGAGGAGAAAAGGGGAAGAAAATTACAAATGAAGTGGCAAAAACCATGAAAAGAAACAGCAAAAATTTGGTGGAAGAAGCACCAGTAGCAATACCAGCAAAGAAATCTTCCCAGTGAAAAAACACAGGGGAGTGTGTTTTTACCCCAAATCCAAAATTTCTCCCCAAATAAACAAACAACTTCTTTAAGTGCTGGTCTCTACAGAGCATCCACATTCCTCCTGGAATGACCCCTCCAGCCCACACCTCCTCACAAACAGACATGATAACCTGCAAGAGGTAAAGCAAGACAAGGAACAGACCCAAATCCCAAGGACTTTTGCTTGGGTCACAGTTGAATTCTATTGGGTCCAAGGACAGGCCAGGTGTGTAGGCTTGCTGCTGCTGCGGGGCACACGGATCTCTGTGACTCTCCCTCACCCAACCTCACATGCCGGAAGAACCTGGCACAGATGACTTCATAAAACCAAATTAGAGGCAGGTCATACACAAGAAAGGACATTGCCACAGCTCTGGTGTAATTAGGGTCCATCATCATCAAGGACAGGAAATTGGCACATCTGCTCTTTGGGCTGCTGATCCAACAGGGGCTTGGAAGCACTGCCCTCCTGCAGTCCACTGGCCCGCATAAACATTGACCTAATTGCCCCTAACAGTAGTACAAGCAGTGGTTTTATCATTGATCCTTCCAGTTGCTCTTTGCTTATTCTCTTCTAGTCCTGGGAGGACACAACAGGCTTCACAGCACAATATTCTCTCTCTCTTCTACAGTGGCAAAGGCATCAGGTTGAGTGAATAAACATTTGCCTCTTTTCACCCAGTGTGACCCCAAAGTGAACACAAGTGATGTTTCTATTTGGATGCACCACAGGAGGCTTTGATACTGTTCCCCTGGAGTTAATGATAAATCTCTCCCAAACTGGGTGGCTGTGGAATCATGACCTGCTTTTCTCCATATAGTCCTCAGAAATGTGCCAGCCCTTTCTGGGGATGCACTGCTCTGCAGGGAGAATTCCTGCCTGCTCCTTCATCTGTCTCCTCTGGGCTCCTCTGTTTCCTGACAAGACCAAAAAGGGTCACTACAGCTCTAGAGTTGCACTAAGCTCCCAGCCCTGGCGAGCTCTGGGTGCTGCTCTGAGCCAGAGCAGCACTTCCATGTTTTCTGTCCTGCCTTCTTTGCTTTCCTGGGCCAGGAGGGGTTATTTTTATTCTGTGGTGGTTTGCACCAGGGGAGCCCATATTTCCATCTTTGTTTTCATTGCTTCTGCTCATCTGAGCACTGTGGAAACAAGCAGCTCTGTGCCCCATCCAGGGCATCAGAGAATCACACTGAAGGATAACAGAGCCTGGTCCACCTCTGCTGAGACAGGAGTGAGTACCAGGGATCATCCCTAGCTCCTCAGGGCAGCCCGTGGGCCACTGTGCCACAGCAGGGACATCACTCACATTTACACCTTCCCTCATCCAACCTATTTCTAGTCTTTAGCTTTCCTAGTTTTCAGAGTTAAGGTTTTTTCCCCCCGTGTTTTCACGTGTATTTTCAGTGGGTACTGAAAATATTTCATGATGTTGGAAGGGAAGGGTTATTCAGGAATTCTGAGCTTGCATAATTCCCAGATTTGTCTAGACAGATACTTTCCATCTGGATGATGCATGCAACACCACAGGGACACGAGAGTTCCTGTGTTACTTAATGCTGTCCTTGTTATTTATTCATTTCTACACTACTTTACAGGATGAGCAGAGACACAAGGCTGCAGCTGTAAAGCATACAAGGATTTGTACCTAATCCTTCAGAAGGCAGCTCCCAAACAGCTCCTGCATGTTGTATAACTGCTGGAGTCCTTCTGGTTCCTCTTTCTTTGTACAAAGCATAAGACTTCCATGTGGGGTTCATATACTGTGAGGGAAAATATTTTCCTATGATCTGCTCTAAGTCAAGTTCTGTTTTAAGCTGGATTGGCTCAGTGGTTCCCATCAGCATCACCTCACCTTGGGTTTGCACGGCTCATGGTGTCTGGGCGCGCTGTGGAGCAGGACCTCCAGCTCTCCCCTTTTCCTTTCCAGGGCTTCTGGATCACTTGGCAGAACAGCAACCCCGGACCTTCGTAAGAAAGGAGATTTAATTAATCAGCACTGTAGCTGCACAAACAGACACACCCAAGTGTCAATTTTCCCAGACAAAATTTTGGCAATGGCTGAGCATCCTGCAGAAAGGCTGGCTCACAGCTGTTGGGCAGAGGTATCCTAGACCAGAACAAAGCCCTCCTGGCCTCCTACAGTATATGAAAAGGGCTGCCTGTGTGGCCCCTGAGCTGCTGTTTGACTCTGTTCCTGAGGTGACCTCACCACAGTACTGAAGGATTTCCCACCCTCAAACACCACCTTTTGCTGCAGCATTCCCGAGGACCCAAGGCTGGGCCAGGCTCGCAGCCAGGTTACACTGAGGGAGACTTTTTGCTCCAACTGCTCACTCCTGAAAAACACTGAGGTCGGTTTGGCACTCATGCTGCTTGCCTGAGGTCTTCCCATCTGGCTTGGACCAAAAAGGTGGGAGTGCATCGATGTTAAGGGACAACATGTGGGGAAATCATCTGCAAATGCTGAAGACAAAGAAGGGAACTGTATAACCCCAAAGGTGCTGTAAGCTGTTCTGTTTACTACTTCATCTACAGTAAATCTTGGCAGCGAACTTGTGTTCATCTGCACATCAACCTTCCATGTGAAAACTTCTGCTTCTAGTGCTGGGTTACTTTAAAGCTGCATTTATTTAAGACTTCTGTTTTAAATGACCGAGGACAGTTACTCTCTAGTTCCTCCCTTTTCCCTGCTGTCCCAGCCACCAGGGTATTCCACAGTACAAGAAACCAGTGCAAAGAAGGCCATGCGAGCTCCACTCCAGACCAACAGGTCAAGGAGTGAGGGTTAAGCTGTTGCTTCTCCAGATGTGGAAGCAACACCCAGAGACAGCAGAAGACTCGGTGGCAGAGGTCTGCAATCAGCCTGGTCCCCTCCTGCTACTGCAACACGATCTTTGCCTCAGCTGTGGCAAGCTGCTGAGGCTCCATCCAGCTCCTTGGATAGCAGGAAGATATCAGCCCAGCTCCAGGAGGCTGCTTTCCTGAGGGTTTGTGTGTGCACACAGAGGGACACGCCTGTCCCGCTGCGGCTGGGCACCCCGGGCCAAGGTTTACGTGGTGCTGGGATGCTGTAGGAGGCTGGGAAAGAGCCAAGCATCGCCGAGTGAATTCTGGGAACCAGGAAAGGAGGCTCTGGGCGCTTCTGTGAATGAAGCCAAACAGAGGCAAGTAGCCACAAGCCGCTGCCCTGTACCTCCTCTGTACCCATCTCCCTCTCATCCAGCCATTGCGGCAAAACAGGCATGATTTATCTGCAACTTCAGCAGAAATGGCAGCCTAAAAGAGGAATTCACACACTTGGAAACAAGAAAAGAGTGAACTGGCAGGGGCGGCTCATTCCAAACAGTGAGTCTTATGTGCCTAAAGCAAGATTTCCAACATCTGGATAACGTGACACGCACTCCCAGGAGAGGGGAGTGCTTAGGGATGGCTCATGCAGCTTGGAAAGCTGGAGTGCAGCTGCTTTTGGGAAGCTCAGCAAGCCTGCTCTGCTGCCTCTGAGGAGAGGGAGAGGCAGCACTGCATGGCCTTTTTCTTGGTTAGGTCTTTGGCAAAGCACAGGCTGCTCTGACCTTAATCTTCCATGTTCTGTGCATCCACAGGGACTGTAAAATGCTGCTTGCTTGCCCTTCGGCCTCGCTGCTCTGTAAGGCATTAACAAGTTCATGAGCCAGACCTCTGGCTGACATAAATCACTGTTGGCCCACAGATTTACACAAAATTTCCAACTTGCATCACAGGGACGCTTGGTTTGGTGCTTGGACCCACACAGAGGAGGCTCTAACACGGACACATCAGGTCAGAGTGCTGTGGCTTCGGGAAACCGTCCAGAGATGGCAGGAAACTGGATGAAATCGGATGAAAGGAAAGCTCTCCAGGAGGATGACTCCGACTTCCCCATCTCCTTTTGAGGAGGGAAGAGCCTCGAGATCCTTTTTGGAGCAGACCATGTGTCTGATTCACCTCTCCACGGCCTGTGGGAGACAACATGATCCCCATTAGGTCATTTTTTTGTCGGTTTTGCTTAGCGCCCCCCTTCCCTCTTCCCCCCGAGGTGTTTGTACTCACAACCCCCACAACATTACATTTATTTGGGGCTGGATCCCTGCCCGGCATGCGCGGGCCGCTGGCAGCGCCGCGGTGACACGGTCCCCTCAGTGCGGGGTCGCCATGGCGAAGGGGCGGTGCGAGTCCGCCCGGCCCGGCCCCCGCCCCGGGCGCTGTGGGGAGGGAGGGACGGAGGGCCGGGCCGGGCCGCGCCGGGCCATCCGCGGCGGCGGCGGGGACGGGCGGTCACTCCGGCGAGCGGCAGGACGGCAGCGCCCGCCTGAGCTGTCCGCACGCTCCATGGCGGGGGCTCCAGTGCTGCCGCCGCTGCTGCTGCTGCTGCTTCTGCTGCCGCCGCCCGCCGTCGCCGTGCCGGCCGCGGACGAGCCGTCGTGCCACGGAGCCTTCGATATGTACTTCGTGTTGGACAAGTAAGGGAGGAGGAAGAGAGACGGGAGCGGGCGGGGATCGCCGCCATCGGGGATCGGGGGAGCGGCGGCGGCGCCGCTTTTGTTCGGGCATCGGAGGGACCGCGTGCGGGGCGGCCATGGCGTGCTGAGGGGACACACCGGGCTGAGAGTGCGCTGAGGGCACATACCGGACTGGGAGTGCACTGAGGGGCGGCCATGGCGCGCTGAGGGGACACACCGGGCGGGGAGTCTGCTGAGGGGCGGGGAGGCCGCGCTGAGAGGACATCCCGGACTGGGAGTGCACTGAGGAGCGGCCATGGTGCGCTGAGGGGACATACCGGGCGAGGGGTGCACTGAGGGGCGGGAGAGGTTCGCTGAGGGGCGGCCATAGGGTGATGAGGGGCGGGAAGTGCACTGAGGGGGCACACCGGGCTGGGGATGCGCTGAGGGGCGACCATAGCGCGCTCAGGGGACACACCGGGCGGGAAGTTCGGGAAGGTCCCGCCGGGGCCGCGCCGCACACCGGCGGGTCGGGGGTTCGGAGAGGGGCGTTGGAAGCTCTCCCGGAGCTGCGTTTGCGGCCGGACACGTTGAAGAAGCGAAAGCCGCAGCATCTGCCGCCCCTTCGCGCTGTTGTGGGGTGGTTCGTGGCCGCGGTCGCCCTCAGGGCGAGGCCGAGTCAGGGGAAGTAGGGCCGGGGCCGCCTCACGGCAGGGGCCGCGACAAATCGGGACTAACTTACCGGCGACCGCCGTCCCTCGGCGGGCTGGCCGTCACTCCTGGTGCTTGGAACAGCAAATATCATAAATTTCTCCCCGAAATGTCATCCGAGATGAGGCGGCTCATGTGCTGTGTTTTTTTCTCTTTCAGATCTGGAAGCGTGGCAACGAACTGGCATGAGATATTTGATTTTGTAAATCAGCTGACAGAAAGATTTGTGAGGTGCGTGGTGCTGCCTATAACACCCGGGGTGTTGCTGCGGTAATTCTAGGCTGATATAAACACCACCCCGTGCTTTTGTAAGCTTAGGGGATGTGTTTCACAAACACCATAAAGTTTGGCTTCCGAGACCCAAAGTGCTGGAAGATCCTGGAAACTTTAGCTTAATTTTCTTGTGCTTGGAGCTCAGCAAAAAGGTGGTAATATGCAACTTTAAATACTTAACCGCTAAAATTACTCTCAGATGTGATTTGATTTTTTAAAAAACTTTTTCCACAAGCCACGTGCCTCAGTTTTGATGGAGTGCTGCTCCTATGCTGTATCTGGAGATCTATATAAAGCAGCATTCTGAATACACGTCTCTATATGCATAAATATATGGTGCAGGTCAGAATGAAGAGAACAGTGGAAAAGGTGAAACCCAGAGGAAACTCATGCCATATAACAGTGCATTTGTTGTACATACCTGTAATTAACTTGTTACTGCCAGCAGTGTTGTCTGGCAAGTCCTGCTCCCTGCTGTGAATCCTCACTGACTGCTCGGCACAAACAGCTGAGGATTGCTGGGATACAGCATTTTGCTTTAAAAAACACAACAAAACTCAAAATAAACCAAAGGAATCCTCCCAAACACAGGCAGAAATACTGTGGTAGTTTCTGTTAAGGAAAACAAAGCGCAGTGTGCAGTTATGATCTTGGCTTTCTAAAAAAGAGGTACAATTAAGCTGATATAATTAAATATTGCTTGTTTTCATCTTGTAAAAAACAAACTTCTTAAAACTTCTGTCAAAGGGGGTGACAGAAACTTTGAAGCTATTTTGTAAAGTCTAGAATTAAAAAAAAAAACCAAAGTAAAAATAGAGCCTGAGGAGATACTGAAGCAGCACTTCTTTGGGCTAAGTGATAAAACATTTGCCCTCCCTTAGAAGGGAGGTGCTTGTACAGTGGAAATCTTTCAATTCAGCATCTTCTCCAGCCAGGTGACACTCCCTCTTGCAATAGTTGTGCAGGGGTCTGGCTGCGTTATGGTGCCACTGCCCCAGTGCTTGCAGAGCAGAGCAAGGATGGGACGGCTTGTACAGAGGACAGTTCTGTGGTAGTCCTAAAGAGAAGTTTGCTAAAACATGACTTGGAGGTCATCGCACACAGAGTTGCATCTCACTTGGCAATGATGCAACTCCCAGAGATGGGGATTGCAAGTATTTGGCAACTGAAAAGATTGCTAAGCCCATGGTTTCGATTCTAATTTAGAGCATCTCAGATTTTTGTACTTGGAGCCATTATGGATAAACTGCAAGGATGGATCTTAAATCCAAGGTCTGGGCTATTCTGTGCATGTAATACTTGCATTCCCACTATGTCAATAGTTTTAAGTTGCATCGTTGACATCAGTGAACTGAAAACATATGGTCATTCAGCCTACAAGTGTTATGTCCTTACAAACATTAACCTCATTAGTTAATGCTGATACACATATACAGTGAATTATAAAGTTACTGAATATATTGGAATTGTAGTGAATAAAAATTAAAAGCAGGTAGGAGAAATGCTATGAATTACCTTAGAAAAGTTCTTGTCTTGGGCTTCCAGAGCATCAGGCACTGCTAATTATACAGTTCTTTGCAACCTTATTGAAAGACACAGGTGAGCTTCTTAAAAAAAGATTGACTTCCTTAATAAAATCGATTTGTACAGTATTTCTTTTTACAGTGACATTTCTGTGGGTACTTTCCGGAAAGTTGATCTCAAGTCTCACGACTCTCCGTCACCGAAACAAAACCATACTCACTCTGGAAAGAGTTTGTGTGCTGCTTTTTGGGGGCTGAGGCAGCTGTCAGGCGCTGGTTCTGTGTCTGGGGTGATGCGATAACCAACAAGCACAGCTGGAAAATGACACTGGCAGCCTGGAAAGAAGGGAAAATGTGTTAATACCCAGAGCAGGAGGGAACTCTGAGTCTGTGTTTGTGTTACACCAGCAACCACAACAATACCAAAGGGTGTGGTCTTGCCTTTTTTGTGCAGGGAGGTCATATCCTTGAAGTTCACTGGAGTCCAGTCAAGCAAGAGAGGAGAGGCAAAAATCTTTCAATTCCTCTCCTTTTGGGTTTGCAGTTCGAAAGTATGTTCCGAGGAAGCAGAAAGATAAAGATGGTGTGAAAGAAGCTTGATTAAGTGAATGAAATGCTCTGCACCTGTATGCTTCTCTGAAATGTATTTTTTCCCCTCTTTTCCTTTGCTGAAGCCCCAAGATGAGATTATCGTTTATCGTGTTTTCCACCCAGGCACACGTCATTATGCCGCTCACTGGAGACAGGTTAGTGCACTGCTTTTCTAGTTCCCCCTTCCTCCCCTCCAGGCCTCACACTGAACCAAGGAGCAGTAACAGATATGGAACAACTGTTACTTCTAAGTGGTGGCTAGTCATGAAGCCTCCATGCAGAGCTGATTTAATTTTGTGATCATAACAATGGACAGCCTCCTAAAAGAGGAAGAAGTGAAATGATGGGAAAGAAATGCTTGCTGTTAACTCTGCCACTGCTTTGCAGAACGACTACCAGGAGTGTTTTCATCTCTGCATGACTCTGCATCTCCCTTGGCACAGCAGGAGAATAATTCTTGCATTTACTGTTGTAAAGTCAAGTCCGTAGATACGTTTTCAGTTTTTTTTTTCATGTCTAGGAAAGGGATAAATGTTTCCTGTAATCTCACATAAGGCAGGTATTCTGTTTTGTATTTCCTAATGAGGACTTCAGAATTTGGTTTAGACAGTGGAGTTGGTGCTACTGGGAGGGTGTGAGGTCTTCCTGGCACTGTGGTGATATACAGATGTGCCTGAACTCTTCTTCCGGCTGATGGTTTGAAAGGCATTGGAATTCAAGGCAGCTTACTCTGATTTCTAAAGCAAGTAAGGATTAGCAGCTGGGATAGCTCAAGGGTGGGGGTGGGGGGGAGACAGAAGGAGGAAACCAGATAGAGAAGAGAAAGTTGCCAAAATAATTACTGAAATCACAGGAATTTGCAAACTATCTTGTGGAATGAGTGCTTTCAGCAGAGGACAGTGGTGTTCCTGTCGAGAGTCCTTCAGTGTTCTCTCAGCCCTGTCAAAACCAACACGGTGACCTCCTCTCTCTCCCTTGTGTCCAGAAGCTACTGCAGCATGTAACTGTCTGGATTTTAAAAACGTGGATAAACCATTTAGGAATCACTCCAATTAACTGTGGCAGAGTGAAAGTGAGATGGTCTTTCCTTTCTGCTTCCTTTAGTAGGTCACTGCAAAATGGGGTCTGCCACAGTTGATTAGTTTCTGCTGTTGCTTTCTTGGTTTCTTTTAAGTAATACATAACAATAAGTGCAAGACTTCCTGAAAAGACCTGTCATTGGCAGTAGACACAAGTCATGCTACAGAAATGTAAATGACATCTGAGATGCCTAAAAATCCAATTCTAAGCGCCTCCTGTTTTAGCATTTGCAAAGTGGTCTGACTTGAGAACAGCCGCTTGGCCCCACCCAGACTGGGATATTGGATTTGTGCTCTGTGGGCAGAGGCAAGGTTATAAGCCATTTTTCCAGATGGCTTGAGAAGGGTCAGGAGAGGACACTTGAGCCTATTCTGGGGCCCGCTGAAGTCAATGAAGTCCTTTCTCTCCATTACAATAGGCCTGTCAGTGGTCTGTTCCTTATCAAGCATGAGAGCTAGCACTGATAGCACACAGACCACTTGGAATGCGGAGCAGAATGCTGGAACTTGGCCATGGGAACACAAGTGCCTTTTTCATTGCCTGTCTGTGTCACTCTTGGAGCCATGGATAGAGCCGTGTTTTTCTCGGAAGCTTCATTTAAAGCACAGAATTTGGCTTTAGTGCAAGGTTGGCTGATGCTTTTGTGAGCATGGCAGGGGAAAGAAAGTGCCACTCTTACTGTTCAGAAGGAGTGACAAGGAGAACGGACAAGACCAGTAACTGTGACCATATGTACGTAGGTAAGAATGGATAGATAGAGTTGGAACAGCTGTCCTTTTAAATATTAAAAAAGTCAGCAGAGGGAAAACACAGAAACTGTCTGGCTCCTATGTTGTTCCTCCCAGATGATGAGGATGCAAAGTACAGTGCAGTTCTGGGGGTGTATGTGAGGAGGGGTGATTTTGGGCTATTATGGCCTCAGTTAGTTACATGCACTGTGGACTTGCAGGCATAGTTTGGCCCTCACTTCCTTGCTAATTCCCAAGTGTCAAGAAACCACAATTCCTTCCCAGTAGTTAGATCAAAGTAAGGCAGAAATTTTTGTTTGGAAAGCCTTCGGCTTCTGGTTGTTTGTACAAAGTTCTTGCTGGGTTTACTGCACAATAAAGCTGGGGATACAAAGAAAGCCACATCATAGTGCCAAAGACCCCAAATTCCCAAATATTTTTGTGACTGTGAACAATGTTCTGTGACTAACTCTGGAAACAGAAGTCACTGTTAATCACAACACACAAAGTGCTATAACAAATACATAGAATAACAACACCACTCACGCAAAAGCCTTCTCACAATGGTTACAGCCCATTTGGGACACACTTGCCTTTGAAGTTCAGCTGGAAACTATACACTAAGTGGTAAAAAAAGATTGGTGCACTCACATTTGAGGCTCACTGTTGGAAAGCAAGTGTTTTGGGAAAGCAGATACACTCACCAATACCGTCCAGCTGGCACAACATGGCCTGTGCTCTGTTTCGGCCAACTGTGCTGGCCAGCACCAGTCCAGGTTCCTGTAAACCTGCCTCTGCAGCACTGACGAGTGCCAGTGGCCAGGACTAGCCCAGCTGCCTCTGCCTGGGTGAAAGTCTTGCTGGAGATGGTGTTAATGAAGGTGGAAAAACAGGACACTTGAGTCCCTGGTATGTGCCCAACCGTACCATACTGTGCTTGTCCGTAGTCTGGCGGCACACCGACTGCTCCTGGTTTCACAGGGGAGTGTCAGACATGGATGCACTTGGAGTCTCGGTCACACGAGCTACCCCTGCTCCTGGGTCCAAGCAGCTTGCCAAAGCAGAGCCATCTGCAGGGAGCGTGTTCTGCTGCGTGTATGAAGGACAGCAGAGTCGGCCGCTGACGTGGTTTCCATCTGGAGTCCGTGCAGGAGGCTTCAAGTCTGAGGGGGAATAATTATTATAATTGAACCAAACCCTTTGTAGTATTTAAGAGGCATAGGAAGCATCAAAGTCCTCCAAATGACACATCTGAGGAGGCTGCTCTATGGGCTTTCTTTTTACCGGTATGACAGCTCACCTCGTCTTGGACGGAGCCGTCCCTTTTTCTGTCAAAGAAAACTTCCCCTTCTTGGTTTCACTAACAAGTTAGTGTGTTTTCCGGTTTACTGTACTTCTTTCTTAGCAGCAAACCCCAAGTACCTGTTTTGTTTGTCTCTTTTGGTTAGAGATCAGTCTGTTGCCTCACAGCATGCAGCCTCATTCCTCACCATAAATACTTGCTCAGGGAGAGCCACCATCTCCTGCCAGTGCTTGTACGCTCAACACTCTGAGATAGCTCAAGATTCCAGCACTTCAGTAGGTGAAATGCAATATAGGAGAGACATACAGGACACTGTCCCCTACCCAGAGCTAAGAACACCCCTTCTGGAAACTGCATGGACGTGAACACCTGCAAAGTTTGCCTGGCTGCTGCTGCAAGAGCTGTCTGAGGCAGTTACACAGCTCAGAGAAGGACCAGACAAGGCTAGCTTTTAAAACTTAGTTGTGCCTCTGCTAAAACACAGAGATGGGCTACAGCACATATGCTGAGCTGCGAGGAGAGATTAAATTTGCACATGCTCAGCCCAAACACAGGCAGGCTGCAAGTTGCTGATTCTGTTTTGCCTTTTCCACCTCACTCCCTTGGCTGACTTGCACCACAGAGCCAGCGGCCCCCCAGCCTTTGTTCCTGCTCTCGAGCTGTGCTGCTCCATGTCCAGGCACCCAGGCTGAGGGCAGGACTCTGCTGTCTCAGTACAGATGAGTACCACAACCAGGCCTTCTCTGGGGATTTCTGTGGCTACCAAGAGTTAGTAAAGAAACTAGAGAAGGGCAAGTTGTGAGAGCACTGAAGAGCAGGAATGGGGTTCCCCAGTGCTGTGGCTGGTTGACTGCAGAGTCCCGTTACCAAAATGGTGCAGGCAGAGATGAGCTATCCTGCCCTGCCGTCCAAATGGGCTGGGGGCAAGTTTTAGCATGACAAAGCCCCCCCCTCCTGCTACCTGCTGGGCCTGAGTCCTGCACCCACCCTGACCTTCTGACAGCCAGACCAGGTCTCGCTTGTCCCTGACTGACTCAGAGCATGCCTGGAGTTGGTTCACATCTGGCTGGGTCTGTCTAGTAAGGCTGTGCCCTGAGGGAAAGAAATGGTGACTGATTAAATGTAGCTAAAAAAGCTCATGCTGCCAAAGATTTTCCTGGAGCCCTTTGTAGGCAGAGGCCTGGCAACACCAGAGATTTCTGTGTGACCGGGTCACAAGATGTTGCAGATAAATAAAACCGAACTGATTGTACAAAAGCTATTTTTGCAAAATGAAATCTGTTTCAGAAAACTGGGACTTGAGTTGCTGCTTGTTTCTTGGCAGCAGAGCACTAACGCCTGTGATGTGCTGCCACTCATTCCTGGCAAGCTCCAACTCTGTGGTTTATAATCTGCGTTCATACATAATCACTCTCAAGTTGTTTCTATAGATGCTGAATGTAAAATATTTGGATGGAGCAGATTGTATTATCTTACATAACTTCTTCCCTTACATACATTCAGTGCCACATCGCTCCTTTTTACCCCTCCTCTCCCTGATTCTGTGATCCTGTGATGGGGAGCTTGTTCTAGCTATGAATTGTACTTTAGAACAGAGCTGCTAAACATAGAGGAAGCCCATTTGTGGAACAAATGACAAGTGGGTGGCGTTCAGGCAGTGTGGCATATGCATTCTTTCTCATTTGGTCTGGCCTAAGGAAAGCTTTCACGCATCCTGTGATGTATTTCCCCTCCGTCTCCTCACCCCTGCTGGGTTCCTCTTTCTCACCTAGGTTTGTCATAGTGTTCTATATATTCTGGCCCAAATTTTGTCCCTATTAAGTTTTAGCTTGTCCCTTCCTACCGCAGTTTTCCATGGACTTCACTGGAACTGTGCTTACAGAAGACTAAAGACCCTCCAGATTTGATTTGTCAAGGAAAGCATTTCTGCCTTTTTTTTCCTCGCTGGTGCCAATTTCACTGGAAATAATTCCTGTCTTGCTGTCTACCAACTTCTCCACTCTCATCCTCATAGTCAGTGGGCATCTCACAGATGGATCTGCTCAAGTGTCCGTGAGAAGTCACGGTGCAACCATATTCTTGTTAAATCTAAGTGAGCTCTGACCCGTGTAAGGGTGACATCTTAGCAAAGGTCATACAGAAAGGTAGTGAGAGCCAAAAATGAAAAACTGCCCTCAATCCAACTCCTTTTCCTTGGGTAAAAAACATGTATGGCAAATGCTGCAATTGCCTATTGATACTTATTTTAAGGGCAAAAATTTTAATGATTGCAGTTCAGTTCTACCCGATTAAATTCCTGCATATTGACCCAGAACAATGCCAGGATAGAAGTGCTGTTTTAGAGGATTCCTTCTTCAATTGCAGCGTGATTGGATGCAAAATTGGTTTAGCTGGGCCGAACAGACTTAACGTGACAGAATTTTCACTGGGCTGTGTAATTTTGAGGCTTTATCCCCTCTCTACAATATCTGCTCCACCTGAACATTTTTCTCTACTCGAGCTCTTTTGAGTCTCTGAGGCATATTGTGTTAGTTAGGTCTGAAATACCTCAGTGCCACTTCTGCTGCAAATACACAACCTGCCTCCACATGGGATCTCAGCTAAAGTCTCTAATATTATACAGCTTTTCATTTCAGATCTCCTTTAGGATCAATACTATTTTTTCAGTTGATAAACTCCCCCCATTCCACATTTTGGATCACACTGTGTCTTACCTTTTTTTGTTTGCAGAGAGAAAATCAAGAAAGGTCTTAAGGATCTGGAGGAGGTGATACCAGCTGGTGAGACATACATACACGAAGGACTAAAACAGGTAGGTTTTACTTATCTTCTTGCGATCAACACGTCCTCTGTTCTTACCCTTCGGTTAACAACCTGTAACACAAATGGATTGACTGTGTGCCTCAGTCTGTTACACTCAAATCTTCCCAGTTGCCGAGGTGGTCCCAGGGTTGCCCAGACATGTGCAAATGCCATGCAGAAATTAGCCATCATAGAAATTTGCCATATGGAATTTCTGACTTGATCCTTCGCAGCAGAGCGTGGATCTGTGTCATGAATCTCAGAGCTAACCCAGCATACCAATGACATGGTAAATAGTCACACGCAGCTCTGGAGGGCTGTCAGGCTTGCAGTGCCTTCTAGAGCGCTCTCCTTGGGGAGACTTCACTGCACAGAGCAGCATTTGCAAGACGAATGCTTTAATTACGGAGTTCCCAACTGTCGATATTTTTTTTAGTTAAAGTATACTGTGCAGTTTTGCTGAAAGCTCAGGCCCTGAAGGTGAGGATCTCAGCTTTCACTGTTACAGACAAATGGGCACTTCCTCTCCCTGTGGAGCCGTGTTTGCAACAGAACTGTGTGCTGAAAAGCTGGGCAAAGAGTTCTGTTGTTGTTTAAAAAAAAATAAATTGTTTTTAAGCCATTTTTTTATAACTTGGAACCTACTGACTGCATTTGAAATCCGTGAGGTAGCAAAGGAAACGGTTAACAGTGAATCTGAAGAGATCTGTCCTGAAAGACATGAGTGTTGGCAAGGATTGATGGTTTAGTGACCCCAGCTCTTTGGAGATGGGCTCACTGGTGACTAGAAAGGACCAGTGAGGGATTTCCCTGCTGGTAATGCGTTCAAGGGAGTCAGAGGATTGTCATGAGAGATGGGTTTGAGGAGGAGGCTGAGTGTTACTTCAGATGCTGTATTCGATGCTTAGAAGATGCATCGTGGTTAGAAGTTCAGGTGCAGTTTTAAACTGGATGATTTTTTTGTTGTTTTCAGGCCAATATGCAAATTGAGAAGCAAGGAGCCTCAAGGTTCTCTAGTATCATCATTGCACTGACAGATGGCAAGCTAGATGGTCAGATTCCCTTGTATGCAGAGAAAGAGGTGAGCCTGAGCTGGGAATGCATGCCATACTCTGCAAAGTGGGGATGCTGCCTGTTGAATAAAAACATGCTTATTTCTCTGTTCTGTTACGGGACAGGCAAGGAAATCCAGGGACCTGGGAGCGAGAGTTTACTGTGTTGGTGTCCAGGATTTTGAACAAGAACAGGTAAGAATAAGAACATCAATATTTTAGAGTACTAGGCAGAACCTCATCCCAGGGGTTACGAAGTTCATGTTAAATAGCATGGAAATTAATTTTACTTACATTA
Source organism: Myrmophylax atrothorax (assembly GCA_026770055.1). Taxonomy (NCBI): domain Eukaryota; kingdom Metazoa; phylum Chordata; class Aves; order Passeriformes; family Thamnophilidae; genus Myrmophylax; species Myrmophylax atrothorax. The sequence goes on along the minus strand of JAOXXN010034206.1, from coordinate 25,530 downwards.
AGCAGTGTAATATCTTCTCTGGCTCGGGAAATACACTCAAAAACTTGTACGGAGACATAAATAGAAGGAGTGGGTGTTGCATTCACTGCCAGGGAGAACCATTGGAAATCCCCTTGCCAGCTGGGAGCTGCTGGCAGAGGGAGCAGGGAAAACCCCCTCCCTGGGATGGCAGTCGGGTCAGGATGCTCCTCACATGAACACAGGAGCTGTAGATGAGGTTATGCAGCATGTAACAGCGTTGGTATAAGGAAAACACTGCAGGATCCGTGTCCTTCACTGATGGAAAGCTCTTCCAGAGTTGCTGGGTCTCCATGAGGCCTGTAGCTACCTCTGTTCTGTCAAAGGGACTTAAATGGAGAAGTACACAGAAGGCTCTTTCCTGTAGAAGGCACAGAGAAAGGCTTTTTAGTGGAAGGCAGAACAAACAAGGAAGGTAATTCTGGACAGAGTTAAAAAATGACTGTCAAGACAAAGGCCCTGAAAGGTTTCCTCAGTGTGATGTTTGCCACAGTGGCTGCCCACCAGCATTTAGCTGCCATCAGCAGTAGTAAGTCCTCCTATTTAAAAAACTCATACTTAGCTGTGAGAGAGCTCTCAAGTTTTCTTTTCTTTGCAGAGTTGCTAAGAGTTGTTTTTAGTCATCCATTTAAATTTTAAGGGTGAAAATCAGTGTGATGAATTTAGTTTGCCAGATGATTCATGTGTTTGCATGTGTTTTCTCTCCGAAGCTGGAAAGAATTGCTGATGTGAAAGAGCAAGTCTTCCCTGTCACTGGAGGATTCCAAGCACTTAAGGGGATAATCAATTCTGTGAGTACCAGGCAATAAGTTTTTCATTTCCTCCAGATTACAGCACTCTACAGTCTCACTTTTCTAGGCAGCACTGAATCCTAAATCAGTAATTGCAAAAGGTGAAGTTCCCTCATGCTTATGTGAAGAGATGCAGCTCTGTGAATCAGCACTGCCTGCTCCACCTGCAGTTATTCATGCTCAGACCTTGTGGAGAGTTTCAGGACTCCTCACAAAGAGAGGGGAATTTGTGCAGGAAGTTGGAGGGATGCTCTGAGCAGCGGCTGCTGTGGGTTTAGTCTGAAAACAGTGGAGACTGTGCAGGAGAGTTAAGAACAACTTGTTAAAATCCTGAGGAATAAGTGCAATTTAGAACTTGCCCAAATCCTAACTTACGAAGAAGTGTTCTAAATACGTGACTTTAACCACTTGTAATTATCCCACTAAGTGATAAGATAGGTCCATTTTTAAGCATGGCATGACCAAACTCCCATCAGTGAGATTAGGCCATTTGGCCAATTACTGTGGTTTGCAAGAAAGGATCAAACCAAGAGGAACATATTTTGAACTACAGGCTGTGTATTTTATGCAAGGTTAACAGTGCTGCTGCTGCTGCTGCTTGCAGGCAGCACAGTCCAAACAGGCTTACTAGCAAAAGTAAAGTCAAAATCAAAAATCAAATCCTTTTTCTGAGATCCCACTATCAACCATTTCCCTTTCCTCTCTTTTAATAACAAAAGGATACGACTCACAGGATATTACACAGTCACAAATTTATCACTTCCCTTGAGCAGTGTGGTTTTTGTGCATGTCATAATGCAACAACTTACTTGCCTTCTATTGCTTAAAATAAATGTAATTTCAGAATCTTCCTTGCACATTCTAAAGAGAGATAATCAGCCTTTTGATCCATTGACATTTATTCTTCTGAAAAGACAGTGCACCCCATGTGGTACTGCTTAAAATCTTTACTGTCCAAAATCTCATTCTATGCCATTTGAAACACTTAGAGGATTCAGCTATGCTGCTGGTGCAAATGATGAAGCCACTAGTGCTGTGCTTATTTTTAAGAACTGAATATTTAGGCCCAGCTGATGACATTATGTTTCAAAGTATACTGCTCTTGGAAATGTGTCTGTCAAGGTAGAACCATATCAAGGAGTATAGACATTTGCATTCAGCATTTCCCCCTCAGCGAGGGTCACTGACCTGCAGATTGGAGCCTTCCAAGGAATCGGGTCTCTCACTGCTCTGGTCCTTTGGGGAAGCAGCAGGAGTGCAGTCCCTTGACGAGACTGTAATTCAAGCACGTGATGATTAGCACAAGCTGTAGGACCCCCTTTCTCAGCCAAGGTGCTTTTGGGCAGTGCAGTGCCAGCCTACCTCTGTTATACGTCGCAGGAGCTCTCAAACACCTTCACTCCTGTGTGGGCAGCAAGGGAAGCCTTTCTCATGAGATCTGGCAGATGGTGCTTGCACAAGCCTCAGTCCAGCTTCCTCTGCCACTTGTGAAAAATCCAAGTGTAAAAATCCCAGATGTGAGCCTGTCATAGCTGTAGAGCAGGACCAGACACACAGAATGGCAGCACCTTGTTGTGAGGTAAGAGCTGAGCACTGGCAGGAAAAGCAAACTCTGGTACACCGTTCTACAACTTAAATGCAAGGTCTGCTCCTGCAGACTAAGCTCATGAATTGGTCCACGGTTTATTTACAGCCTGGAGCTGCAACGGACGTGTCAGGACTTGGCTTTGGACAGAGCATGGATCAAAGTATCTCCAGATAGGGTTTTTGCTTTGTTTGGTTTGGGTTTTTTGTGTGTGGGTTTTGTGGGTTTATTTTAATGCATATGTGGTGGCTGTATTAACATGATTTTTGGGTATGCTGTGGTTATAACTCAGTTTTCTTTGCAGAGGTTTTGAATAATTTTTACAATTCATTCTCATAACATTGTAACATTGATAAGCAGTACTAACTGAACATGACATAGTCACAGTCTGCCTTTTTAGTTACTGTTACAAACTCATTTCACTTGGCAAGTTAGCTAGAGAATACAGACTCGGAGACACTTCTGAAAGGGAAAACTAGTTTCAAACCAGATGAAAATGAGTTACTCAGGTCACAGATGTGCAGCAGCATTGCTCAAAGGGCAGAGTCAAAGCTGCAGCTGTGAAACCCTCCATGAACATTGCTGTACAATTCTTGTTTAGGAAAAACACACAGTTTTCAGAAATGGCAGCAATGCAACAATTAAAACTCCTAAGCAAAGTTACAGGCCAGAACTGTTGAGGAGCAATGAGGCAGAAGCCTCTTCTACATCTCTCCAGGTACGAGATTTTATTGGCTGCAGTCTTGTTAAAATTTGTACTCTATTCCAGGAGGGCTGAGCAGTTAAACTGCATTTGTTGATGGTAAAGTGATGAGCTTTATCATAGCGTGTCTGGTAGTAGCTGCTCTTGCAATTGCTTACAGTCTACGCACCTATTACAATTTATTTTCTCTGTATGGATACACAAAATAGGTTTAGTCGTGGCCAGGGATTAACTCTGAAGATAGAGATGAGCATTTAGAGTAACTCTGCCTTAGTTGCTGAACAGCTCACACTAAGTTTTGAGCTTAAGTTCAGAAAAAAACCCGGAGAAGTGGGAAGGGTTTAAGCACCATCACACTGTGTTCCTGCTGAACAGCATCAGCTACCAATTCCAAGGCTCTGCTCAGACCCCTGAAGAGGGGGCTGCTTTGTGAAGTTTCCCGCTCTGCCAGCATTGCTAATACCTAACTTTACAAAGTCATAACTAAACAGCATTGTCAGGGTGAATAAATCTAAGCAAAACTCTGGAGCTTAAAAGCAAAACGCTGAAGGCAACTTACTGCGCTCTGAGAACGGTTAGCGATGGGGTTTGGCTGGTAATTACATGGAGTGTGGCCTCATGAGAGACCCAGGGCAGCGTGCACGGTGAGGCTTGGGGAGGGCACAGTTTCTGTCACCGTGCGCAGTTCAGTGCTAGATAGGAGAATGAAACCCTTAATTAAACACAAGTCGCTGATTTGTGAGTGAAAGTTGTCTGGTTGTCTCTGCAGGCAGAATTGGACAAGGCTCATGCTTTTAAAAGTTAGGTTAAAGGAACTCACTTCAGTAATGTCAGTAGAGTGCGTGACAGCTCTAAGTAGACAAACACATTTTTATGCTAAAGTAAGTTGACAGCACTTACTACAGAAAGTTAAAATATATTTTGTACTTAGGAAACCCCACAAAAACTTAACAGATAAGACAACAGGAACTAATACATGCCGAACTATAGAGGAAGTTATCAGTTCAGAAACGGGTCAGCCTAGAGTTCCTTTATGTTTCGTTGCCACAATTTCTTAAGAACTCTGCCCAGGAAGGTTTATAAATTTCTTACAAGAAGGCTACCCGGGTAGGACTATAAATAGAATTGCTAAACTGTCTCTGGTTGCTGGTTTTGCAGGTGCTCAGGTTTTTCATTCATTTCACCTGGGAAACCCAACCTTAAAAAAAAAAAAAGGACAACCCCCCCAAAATTGATGAAATGACATGAACTGAGCAGTTGGACCACCCAGAACATTGTAACTAGAAGCTAAATTGTCTCCAAGTTGGCTGAGCCCCTTGGGGGAAAAAACCTAACCCTTAGCTAAAGCTGTCAGTTTGTTCAGGAAAAGTTGCAAATTTGGATACTTAAGGATCCACCTGTTGTTGAAGGGGCGACCTGGGGAGAGCCCTCAGGGTTTGCAGGTAGAAACTTCCATGGTGATGTGTAGTTACTTAGACCCATCAAAGGAGTGCACTGAGAACAGCGAGACTGAACAAAGCAGTAAATGCACTCAGCGTCCTTTAAAAAGTGTATTTGCCACCTACCCAGGGGCAGACTCTGACTAAAGGGATGCAAGCAGAGAGTGCTATAAAAATACAGATTCTCTGCTACGAAAGTATAAATTCTCTCCGGTAAAGCACAGTGGGTGAAGTCTGCTTCTCTTGCAAAGACAGTCAACAAAATCCCTCTGGCATTCAGATCCATTTGGACACCAGTGGAGGATACCTACCAAATGTCCTGGGGGCTTCCTTGTCAGCTGGATGGTTCCTGTGTCACCGTGCATGGCAGTGCATTCCTACCTTGGAGTTACAGGGATTGGTGACAGCCAGCTCAGGGGGGCCCGAAGGAGCTGCTGCACAAACCGTTCAGGGCAGCGGCACGCTCAGCCGCTCCCGGTGCCTGATGGAGTCACTGCTCATCCGGAGCACGGGGACACTCAGCAGGGAGAGGGGCCCCACAGGATGCCGACAAGTCTTGGTGACAAGCAGACCTGTCTCCGTTTGCTTCACTAACACCAAGTGAGCAGGGAGGGAAGCCCACAACCTGTGTTGGACAGCGAGGTGGTGCCTGAGAAGGGACAAAACCAAAGTCTAGCAAGGAGGAGTCAGTTCTGTTGAGGTAGGCAAGAACTGTTTTGTGTGAGGAACAATTTCAGCCTTTAGGTTTGTAAAACTTACTGTAGTGGCTTCCCAAAGATGCGCTTCAGCCTCTCACCACGAATCCAATGCCTTCTGCTCTGGCTGTGCTGTCAGCAGCACTTCCTCCAGCTGACCTGGCTTTGGCACTGGGGGATGGGGACTTGTTGAACTTGCACGAGTCCAGCAGCATCTCCCATGGGTACCTGCTCTAAGGTAACAGAGTTCGTGTTTATAGAGAGCAGAAAACTGACCCACTGCCACAGGTGAAGCTCAAAGGTTGGGTAGTGGAGAACACTGATTCCTTATCCCTAATATGGGAGCTCACCAAGCTCTGCTCTCTGAACCACTCATGTCTCAGGGGCCAGATTGCAACTTGGGTACCGAGCAGTAATTCGGGACCACACAACTTTCAAGTAGTCCCTACTTGTGTCAGCCTGTTCAACTCCCCTGCACTGAGCTGCCTCCCTACACTGCCTTGGTCACAGCGTGCTGAACCTGCTCCCCATTTCCTTAACTGCTGTCCCTCTGCTGTGGATGAGGGGTCAGCCAACTGACTGCACACGGTTAAGATTTTTCAAGGCCAAAATCAGCTTAAACGGTTCATTATCAATTATACATCAACTTAATTGGATCATTTCCTGTAGGAAGAAAATATGCTCAGTTTATGTACTGGGAATCCAGGAAGCAAACTATTAGACATTTAAAGGGGGGGGAGGAGAAATGCAGCAAGTTATCATTAAAAGAATTATTCTGATTTAATCAGTCATCATCTTTAATCCCCTTGGATGGTCTAATCTTCAGGCTGCACTGGGTGCAAGGTTCAGAACTAACGCTGTGCTATGTTTTCCATGTGATTGAGACCAAGGAGATAGTTTTGGGAATTACTGCATGTAGTTGTTAAAAGGAATCAATGGCCTGGAATAGAATGCTTTCTGCTCTACCCTTCACTGCCGTGCAGCCCCTAATTTGACATTCTCTGACATATTACAAACCATATAATGTTCTCCTGGAGCACAGTGAGCTTGATAAGCCAGCACCGGCACTGACACGGCCCCGGTTAGTGTGAGCGTGCCTGTGCCCTGTGATTGGGATGGAACTTGTCAGCCCTCCCTGCACGCCTGGCAGCTCTGTTACATAAGGGCTGCTGCACAACGTGCTCCAAAGGAAGCAGTCGCAGGTCCAAACAAAATCCAGTGTTGCATTAGTGATAAGTTGCTTTGAGCCAGATTTTTCTAACTGATGGGGAAAAACTAAACAGCCCAAACAACTATTTTCCTGTTATGGAAAGTAACAGTTTTTCTTGATTCTTAGTTACATTACTTGGTAAGTAATGGGTTTAGGGTTGTTTTTAGTAATTTGGGGGTAAAGGTTCCAGTGCTGTTAAAATACACAGCTCATGACCCACGGTTTTGTCATCTCCATTTGCTTTCCTCAGCGACTGCCAATGAGGTACCACTCAGCCTTGGTGTAATTAGAATATTCTCACTAACCTAACACCGTGCCAGGCTTCTCTCGGGTGGTGATTTTATGCAAGACCATATGGCTCCAGGATTTTTTCTCTTAGAAAAGGGACAGGGTAGCAGCCTTCCCCTTCCCCTTTGTCCACAGGAGCAGGCCAGGCTTGGCAGCGAGGTGCAGCTACGAGCACAGATGTTTGGCAACAGGGGGAGGTAGGGCCTGTTAGATATTAACTGCTGCAGTTCCTTGTCTTTGTTGGAGACAAGCACCAAAATGGTGTTTTCAAGAAAAAAAAAAAAGCCTGTGTTTCTTTCCATGTTACCTTGAGTCAATTGTGTTCTGTTTAGTGTGAGGTGGTCTTGCTGCCTCCTAGCTCTCTCAGCGTACAAATCAGCACTGCTGAAATAAATAATAGGGTTTGCTTGAACACAGCAGAGATGCTTGATGTGGAACCAACACTAGAAAGAATGGAAGGCTTCACTTTGGAAACAAGTAATTAATTTCAGGGAGTCCAAACGTCAGTTGCTGTATGGAAGAGCTGGCCTGTCCAGGGCCTCAGGTGGGTTGTGCCTCAAAGATTAAGATTACATGAGTGTGATCATTGACATCAAGGGCTCTACTTGTATCCATTTCCCCTAGTATCCTACTCCAGGTCTTTACCTTTCAAGGCTACCTCTGCCACAGTATTTAGGGGCACAAGTCCTAATCAGGTAAACAACAGCTCACAAATGCAAGAAACCTGTGACTATGCCAGCCTAAATACACCTTAAGTTCTTAATCACCATGACTCCACACATGTTCCCTTTATGTGCTATAAGGGTCACTGAATTCAGCATGAAAAATCCTGCTCTGTGGACAGTCAGCATTTCATTCTCTACAACAAAACCAGCAAGTGAGTCCATCACCTCTATTAAATACCTTCTGCTTTTCTTCTCTTTCCTTTTTGCTGCCTCAGCAATAATGGGAAAAAAAGGTTTCAAGTTAGGGGAAAAACAAAAAGAAAGCAAACTGCTAGTAGTACTTCTAAGTGACTGAGAAAAACAAACACACATGGAAACATGGGGTGAGCCCAGTCCTGATTCCACCAATCAGAAGGAACGAAGCAGAATAGCTTTAGGAACTAAACTGAGCACCTGGGTGAGCTTGGCTGGGCACAGCTAACCCAGCACCAGCTCAGCACTACCTTCATCACCCATTCCCCTGAGGAGCTCTGCATGGAGCTGACACGAGGCTCAAAAAGCCATGAACTCACTGCAGACAGGCCTCACTGGAGAGCAGCGTTCCACAGGCTGGGACAGCTCCTGCAGCACTGGCCAGGGCTCCTGGACTCCACCTCCACACACTGGTCCCCCACCTGGGCACGCAGGAGCCTTGTTGCTGCCTGCTGCTTACATGGCTGCCCCCATGCCCGGGGCATTCCTGACCGGCCAGAGATGCAGGCAGTCCCCCAACAGCAAAGAGCCCATCAGGGCTGGGGGTCACAGCTGGCAGTCACGGAGGCTTTGCCTGTGTGCACGGATCTAAGGGAGACAAAGACTACTCAAGGGGGATTGAAATGCTCTTACCTTATCAGGGCCCTCTCAAACGACCTTTGCTTCCTGCCGCTGCTTGCAGTACATTTATCACAATGCATATCTATGTTCAGCAGTGACAAGTACTTGATCATGTTTGCCACTCCGTCTTGAGATACATATCCTGATAAAGGTGGTTTTGTGGTTACCTGAGAGAGGAGCATGGCACAGCACATAATGAAAGCACATCCTTGTGGCATGTCCTCCAGTTGTGCTTAGATTTGCCGTTTACCAGTTTGTAGCTCTCCTTGCCTCAGTTACAGTTTTGCTCATTAGCTGTTCTGTTTGTAGTACCCCTGGAGAAAATTAGGGACCCCACATTTGGGAGGGAGAGAAGAAAGAAAAGGAGGTTGGCATCTCCACAGGAAAGCCACTGCCTGGAGTTGAGTGCGAGGCTGCCATGTAAGGGGCTTTCTGGGCTGTGCTGTCACCTGATCTGTGCACATACACTTGGAACACTTTGGCTGGCAGCACAGCCACAGGCAGCACTCAAAGTGCAGGATCCATGCACCAAGCAGGAGATAAAACAACTGGAATACCATCTTTGCACACACACTCAAAGTAATTGTGTTGTGTTGTCAGCAGGTTTTGCACAAGCCTTGCCATTTATGAGTAGAGCAAATAAGATTATTTTTTAAAGCTGAACAGTTTTTCCTCTTAAAAACTTGGTTCTGTAAATAGCGACTCAGGTGCGTTTGTCTCATGGCAGTGTATACCCTTCTGTCAGGGAACCATGCTGCCTTCCCCTGGAAATCACAGCAGCCCGTTTTGGGATCAGCTTCCAGGGAGTGCTGATGTAAACAGAGGTGTGTGTGTCTGGGTGAAACCATAGGGGGTAAAGGCTGCTGGTGACAGTGGGAATCCTTGGCTGTTCAGGATTGTTAGCCTGCAAAGTCTGACCAAAATGGGTCAGAAGCTGTTCACTTCCAGCAGCTCCTGGTTATCCTGACCTCTGGCCTAGGAAACATAGAACATTTTCTACAGATAAAATCATTATGGTGGTTCAGTAAAGAATGAAGCTGTACTGACAACCTGCCCCAAACCCTGAACCCAGTGTACAGTGCTGGGCAGGAGCAGATGCTGTGCAAGTTATGATTTATGGTGCTGCCTGCTGCCAAAAACTTTTGAACTGCATATGGGGCTAAGCAAAACAGAGTGATGCTGCAAGATAAATTGACACTTGGCGTATTTTTTTAATTGTCACTGTGCAGTTGGGGTGCTCACAGCTTGTTGCTAGTGCATTGTTCTCCCAGTGTCTGGGAACACAACCTTCACTGGAGTGCTGAAAGAAAAAGTTGTTGTTTTAGCCTGTGCGTGTAGCACTGTGCTGCCTGGTACAGCTCTGTTCACAGTATGTTCTGAGGCCATGGCAGGCTAAATGCTCAGAAAGCTGCTGCTTCACTGTTAAAGCACTGAAAACTTGTAAGAGGCAGCAGCAAGGGTGAGGAGTGACCCAGAGCAGAGCCAGGTTACACAGAACTTGTGACATGTTAAAGAGGTCAGGGAAGGGAGGTCCAGAAGCCACGTGTGCCATGTGAGGAAATATTGGCATAAAGCACGGACAAGATCTGTGACAAGGGAAAATCCATAAACAGAGGTGGAGTTTGCGAAGACCACAAGCCCTGGGGAGCCTGAAGTCAGCCTGTTACTTGGTTGCCTTTCTGCACCTTGTTGCAGGGACATCTGCCCTTTCTGTGCTAATAGCATAGTTTGGGTGGGTGGGGCGTTTCTGCAGCTCAGAACTGACAAAACTGGAGTCTGTGGTCAGTTTGGACACCTGCAGTTCAGAAACAGATGGCATTTCTGTGAAAAAGCTCTAATGGGAGGAAGTGTGTTATGAGTGACAAAAATGGGAACGCACTGCATTAGAAAGTGGGTGAGAACTTGTGTGAGCCTTTGGGAACCTCGTAGTGGGAAGTGCATAGAAATCCATGAGGATGGACAAGGATTTTAAGTGCATTCACAATCAGGTTGGTCAAGGAAAAAAATGCACTAGTGAAAAGTGGTGCCAAACAGAAGAGCTTATAAAGCTTGTGATCAGTGAATAAAAATACTTGATAAAAGAACATCCTACAACCTTTTTGAGAAGATGTACATGTGCTTGCCTGTAAGCTGTTGAAACAGCCTGAAATGGAGACAAGTGACAGACAGACAGAGGGACTCAGAGCAGCAAATGTGCCCATTTGGCTGGTTCGGAGCACAACAGCTCCTGTTAGAACAGCCAGAGCTCAGAGGACGCTGGGCAGCCTGTGCCAGCAAGTTGGCATCAAGGGTGAATGGGCTTGTGAGCCCCGTGGGCATCTCAGACACCTGTTCTGGTAACTTCCACTCTTGGAAATGTTCTGAAGTGATTAACTTGCTTTACTGAGAGATGCTATAGAAGCTGTGCAGTATCCATTCGCTCAGTAGCCATAAGCAGGAATTGCAGTGGGAGGCTGCTCTGCCTGAGCCGTCCCTGCGAGCAGTGCTGGGCAGTGGGGTCAGCATGAGCATGAGCTGCATTCCTGCCGCTGGCTCCTGGACTGGCTGCTCTGAGAACTGCTCCCAGAAAGCACCACTACACGTTTCAACTCTTAGACATTTGGTAGCTGCTGCTGCAATGTGGCAACGGTGTAACAAGTCCTGTGTATGGGAGAGCTACAGAGTAACTTCCTCAGCAGCCTATTGTGGTGGTGTTGAACTAGAGGATGTTTGGGGCCTGAATTTCATGTCTCATTTGCTTTAAGCTCAAGAAACTGCCTTCAAGAGCAGAACTCTACTGCCTCTCTTGTTCCAACATCCACACAGTTCCTAAGGGGCTCACAGCTGTGGTCACTTGACTTTGATTAGGGTCTGGTTCCAGTCCAACCAGTCCTGCCCAGCACTGTTCTGCCTCAGAAAGGGAAGACCCTGTAGTTTCTCCACAGTTCTCCATTTCTGAAGCTGCAGGTTTCTGCTCTATTTTGTAGTTGAGTTTGTGGGGAATTGATTCTCTCTGTGCCAGCCAGCACTGAGTGGGAAGGAATGGGAGAAAAGCCTTTGGTGAGCCTGGGAGCAGAGCCCTGTATTTGGTGTGGTGCTCTGGGAATCAAAGTGGATGAGAAATTGTCTGAATCTCTCCTTGCCTGCTGTTAAACTAAGGCATAGTCTTATTTGAATTTATGTCAACAGAGTGCTCAACTGTTGTGCCCAAGGATGGCCTTATATAGTGATTATTTCAACCTAGGAGCAGTAGGTTTCTCAATAACAAATTTGTGGTGTCTTGGATTATCATGGGCTGGGAAAGGGGAAGCATTGTACAGATTTTTGTGGAGTTCACATTGACCTTGCTGACTTTGCAGCCCAGGTTTCCACAGCAGGATAGTTTTAAGTTACTCTAAAATTATAAAGGGCAGGGAATGAAGGCATATTAAATTATGTGCATGAATCACAGGGAGAAATAGGTAAAATGCATTCACATCAGTTCTTCCCAAGAGAAATGAGCTTTGTGTTGGAGTGCTGGAGTGCCCTGTGCTGGCTGGAAAGGAATAGCTTGCATGGAAAGGGAATGATGAAAACAGATAGAAAAGACTCAATGAAAATGAAGAAAGGCCTCAAGTTTCTCTACCCTATTTCAATATGTGCAAATATGTTCTTTTTCTCTACACATGAAAGCACAAGCTGCCTTAGAAAGTATTTTCAGTTTTCCATTGTGGCAGCAGAATCCATGTGAGCCAAACCATGCACAGCTGGTGCTTGGTACAACCCATGAGTTGAACCCTGCAAGGAGTGTTCTGATTTTTGTCTAACTGCTGGAAATGAAGTTCTGCTCAGTGTTTCAGTATTGCTTATAGAGGATATTGTGGAGAACCCAAAGCATAAAGGGTTAAGCAAAGAGCTCATTATGCTTCTGATTGGTTCCACCTGATTCTTGTTAGGCCTTTACAAGGTTTGATTTCTGCTTTTGCAGCTGACTTGATTGTTGAAGGGAGGGGCTTATGGGGACAAGGCAGATTTCTGTACCATTAGTCTTCTGATTTTTTAAAGCATGGACTATCAAGAAGCTTTTTGAAGGATGGAAAAGAACCTGCTAAACTTAAAAACCTGAATTTTAGTAGTTTTGCAGGTTTTTTTCCTGCTAATAGTTTTCCCTCCTTTGTTTGGGGGAAAATGGCAGTCTTAGCTTATACCCCTTGCAAAGAGGCTGAGGATCTCTGAACAGTACAACTTGCTTAAGCTAAGCAGAGAACAGCAGTAATGAAAATTCTGAGAAATTACTGTCAAAACAATTATTTCTAGGAACAGTATTAACAGCCACTATTTTCCTGCTTTAGTCAAGAGCAGCCTATCTGTGTATAAAAATGAATTCCATGCAGGACATCAGTGTATCCTGAACCCTATAGTGAAAATTGCTTTTGTTCTTTGTTTTTGGTCATTTCATTCAGGCCATTTTTCATTTCTGTTGGGGTTGTTCCATCTGCCGCTCCCAGTTTATGTTTAAATCCAAAGGGAGTTAAGCATGTCCAAATAGGTTCTTTCCTGACTTGCATTGCATTTGGAATTGCACAGTGTTAGAAAATTCACCCTGGTATGCAGCACAATTAGAGAACTGCTGCTCTCCAGGGGAAGTCGGGTCTTGTCCCACATTGTCTTCCCCTCTCCCTGATGCCCAGTTCATAACAGGGACCCCTCATCAGGCACTGGGCAAATGGGGCCAGGACAGGAGCTGGGAAGTTTCTCCCTGTCTGTGTAGAGATGCTCTAAAACCAAAATTACTGAATTCTGTGCCTGCTGCTGGATCTGTGCTTCACATGAAGCTTGTCCCTGGTCTTGACTGCACTTGGGCTGTTCATCTGACTCTTCAGGGAAAAAAGTAAAACATGCTGTTACAGCAAAGGAATAAAATGCTGTATTCCTGCTCTGATTTATGTTGCACAAAATATTGCCCAACCCCTAAACAAACCACGGGAAACTTCTCTCCACACTGCAATAGGAATGAAAAAGCCAAAGCCCTTTTTTGGAAGCGAGGCGAGATCCTCAGCTAATACAAACTGCTTGGCTTGCACTGAACTCCAGGCTACATTCTTTCCTAAGATCTCCTTTGCTGTGTCTCATCCAAGTGTGTGTGCCTGCAAGGTCTCCATTTTCCTTAAATACTACTTACTACTTAAAAATGGGTTTTAGAGCACTAAAAATATAATTTGTGCACAGCAGTCTGAGGGAGGCTCTTCTCTTTCTTGGAGCTTGGCATGGTTTTTTTCAGAGCAGTGGCTACATTATTGTTTCTGCTGGGCCTGGATATGTAGCAGCAGAATTCACTAGCACAGACTGCAGACTGAAAGGAGTTGCACTTAGAGAAAGGCAGAAAGAGTTAAGAGTAAGCCAAGAAGGACATTCCCAAGCAGTCATGGCAGCTCAGCAGCAGGCACAGCCCTGGCCAACACAAGGAGAAGGGGGACAGCAACAGGACTTCCTGCTGTGCACATGGTTACAGGGACCTGAATCCATTCCATGGAGTATTTATCAACACGTGCTAGAAATACCACTTATGCCAGGGCAGGTTAAGTGAACCACCCCTGTCTGTGGCAGGCAGTGCAGCCCTGTGTGTGTGGGGCAGGGTGCCAGCACTCGGAATAACCTGCACTTGACCTCACCCACAGATGGGGGGAAGATCACTTTGGACTGGATTAGGTGTTGGATCGGGCTCCTTGTGACTAATTTTTGGCTTAAACATCAGGATTGGGATTCATGGAAAATTAGGTTAGGGATCTGGACATGATTGTGTTTTGAAGGCTGTCCCAGGCTTCACAAACTCAGCCAAGCCTTAGAAACTCTTAGACTTGGCTGTGCAGGCATGCAGAAGCTGTGTGTGCTCCAGGCAATGTCCTGCAAAGTCAGACTTACCAATCAAACCTGTGGCTGTGTATGTGTGTCTTGTAGGGACAAGCACATTATTACAATATTACTATATTACTCACAGAAATAGCACTCCAAAACCTGTTTTGACTAGTTTCCTCCTTTGCAATAGGTTTTGAAGCAATCATGCACTGAGATTTTATATTTGGAGCCATCCAGTGTCTGTGTGGGAGGTAAGTTTTTGTAATTTAAAATAATATTCAGTTATCATAGGACCATGATTTCCTTGTTTGACCGAAAGGAAAACTGCACGTGTCTCTAGAATAAAACATCTCTAACTTAGAAAAATCCTTATGGAGTTCAAGAAAGACAGATCCTTCTCAGAGGAGGTGTCTGCACAAGGCCTGCTTCCACAGCTTGGGTACATTGTGGGGAAGTTGGATGGCATTTACCTGCCTCTCTCCTATGATTCCTGCTCTGCAGTGGCCCTGTATCTGCCCCAAAGCCTGTGGAGTGGAAGCTGTAAAGCACATGACTGCGTTTTTGGGCAGCAAGAGCAATAGATACATCAACTGTAAGAGTTCCACAAAATTTTAAGGGCTTGTCTTCTTTCTGAATTCACAATCCACACATAGTTGGAGACCAGTCAAAATAAGGGAGCTGCAAAGTCTTACTTGGATATTTTTGTGAAAATATGGGTCATCTGGCCCTGGTAAACTAACTGTTTTGACTCCTCTGCACAGCTCACAGATAGTGTGGCCCTCAAGCAACTTCCAGAGCAATAGTACTAAGAAGAAACATTTTCTTCATCAGGTACTTCAAGTGAGCCTGATCCAGGTTTGGGGAGTCTGCTTGTTCTAAGTCCCAGATTTCTCATTCACTGAGAAACTGTTACTGTGCCACTGAACCTCAAATTCTGTTAGGCAGAATCCACTTCCAGTTTCATAGGGCTGTGTCAGTGATAAAGATTTTGGAAAAAATCTTGATGTTCCCTAGTGTGACCTAAGGGGAATTCAGTACAGGGATTCCAGTAAAAAGGAGATCTCAGTAAGCTGGATGTGTTCCTATGTCATGCTTCCTTTACTGCAGACTAAATTGAAATTGCCCTGGTGTAACTTACTGCAGTGCACTGAAGGTGGGTGATTTGGGTTGTTTGCTTTTCTCTCCAGAGGAGTTTCAAGTTGTTCTTAGAGGAAGTGGCTTAACCCTTGGTGGCAGAACTGACGGTGTGACTTGTACCTATCAAGTGAATGGAACTACAATCCGTAAGTATTGACATTAGAAATGATCTGCCTTGGTAGTTCTGCAGTGAAGGGTTTTGCTTCTCGTGACCTCAGTTGATGAAAAATATTGAGGAGAATGGGAAAGCTCTGAGGATTGTATTAATAAGAGAAAAGTTATTTCACACTTTGCTCAGTGGTTTGAGTTTGCTCCCAGGTGCCATTAGCTGTGAGGTGTATTGGCAGCCCAGCTGCTGTGGGCATTAGCACGGTGAGAACTGCTGGCTCCTGATGATCAGGGAGGCAGATGTTTGCTGATGAACCCACCCATGGCTGCAGTGTACTAACTGAGGACCCTTTCTGAACAACCACCCAGGACAACATCTCAGTGCAATTCCCACAGGCACTTACCTTGTTGTCTTGGAAGGTCTCTGCCCATTCTGGTCGGTGTGCCAGGTGTGGAGCCACTCTGCTGTGGTTTTCAGGGGTGTGGGTGCACTTCTGTGACACAGGGTCAGTCCTCCGTCCTGCAACAGCAAAGAACATGGCCAGGTCAGAACAGTGAGTGTTTTCCCCTGTGTTTCACCACGGTGCAGCAGCTCAGTGTCCGGCAACACTCTCCTCCAGCAGCAGGGCACACTGCAGCCACATCCCCAAGCAATTCTGTTGCAGACAGTGACCAGGGCACCTTTTACAAGCGCTTCCCTGTAAGCTTCTGTCTGAATTTGTTTTTTATATCCAGAAACTGAAGTGGATGGGTAGGGTAAGTATATCCAACTTCCAGCTCTAAGCAGCATCCCTTAGAAGCCAGGCAGACTGGAAAGCAACCAAAACTGGACTTGCGGAAAAAAATCCAACTGTTTTTTTCTTGTCTACTGTCTAATTTCTGTATTAGCCTGTCTTAAGTTGCTACCCAATTGAACATGTGTTTCCAGTGCATTTTTGTCCATACCCTGGACATCATATAAACTGGAATGGGCTGCCAATCTCTCTTGTCAATTAAATACTGACAGTAATTTAGCAGAATAGCAGGATAGCCCAGTAGTTCTGGATACCAGCAGCCTGTGCAAGTCAGTTCTGCTTGTATAAATTCCCCTTCAGTTTCCATTACAATTGTCACCTCTGTTTCCCATTGCCCACAAACACTCACTAGCATCTGATGTGAGATTTGTCAGATACAGCTCTGGCCTACTTGTTCTTTCTTGGCTTCAGGAAGCCGTGTGCTGAAGCACAGGAGGGAAGGGGAATGGCACAGTGATGTATTGATTATAAAAACACAATCTGCTCTGTGGGGTCTTGCCAGGGCCTTCTACATCTTCCCCTGGTTCACTTCTTCAGCAATGGACAACAGCAAATGTTTGCATAGGAAGGAATGCAACGAATTTCGTGTGGTCCTTCCTGCTATACACAAGCTCATGGTCTACAGCTCTGTGCTGGCTCCATGTGCTTCTGACTCTGAGGAAGCCTAAAAGGGGCCAATGGAGCCAGGATGGACAGGAAGGTAGGCAGGGCATTTGGAGCAGTAGCAGGAGGAAGGAGACAGTCCCCAGAGAAGGGCATCCTCCTGTCACTGCATTCTCCTGTACGGAAGACAGGCAGTCCCTCAGCAGAGCCCTCAGTGTCCCAGGGCAACCGTGAAGGGTACCCAGGCGAGAATGGGCCCACAGAGTTCCCCTCTGGGCTCGCTTCTGGACCAGCCCCTGAGCACGTCCATACATGCCAGTTCCTCTGCTTTCAAAAGATGCATTTGGCATGTTTCTTGTTCTGCATTTATAAAGAACCATTACCAAATGCTAGAAAGGAAACCTGCCAAATGGAGCTGTGGGATAGAAAAATAATCTATGAAACATACCATTAAGACAAAAACATATGGCAATGTGCTAATCCCTCTTCCCCACCTCACAACTAGCCCCAAATCTAGGCCAAGCAGTCAGTGTAGATTATAGCACATAAGAAAAGCTCATTTATGCCAACAGCTCCTCCTTCAGCTGCCCCGAACTACTTATCTGTCTGCCTGTTCCGAAAATGCAGGACAGAGTCATCTCCATGTTGATCTGGCCGATGATTTATCTGCTCTCACCCTGCAATCAGGACATAATCCCTGTACAGAAATTACCAGTCCTGCCACGGGGATGTTTGAGAGGGTGGCTGTGCACACAGGGGAAGAATTTCCCCCAGTTTACCAAACATATGAGATAAAAGCTCCCTCCTCTCCTCCTCACACCTGCAGAATAAAAGTACTGTGCTGGACACAGGGGGTCTACAAACAAGTGCTTCATGTTTTCTACAAGTAGGTGCTTTAGAAGTGTAAGTGGTTTGCATATGAGAGACTCAAACCCATGAGAAACACCAAAGAAACAGACACACTAATCACAACGAACAGAACAGTCCTGGAATGCAGTTCACATGGATGGAGCCAATTACAAACAAATCTTCATCTTCCAACTACCAGCAAACCCCTAACAATGTTCTCTCTCTCTTTCCACAAAACCATTGTTGGTTCAAGGAAATCATCTGTCTCCAAGAGTGTGAGCTGACTTGAGTTAAATAAAATTGGCACTGTAAGCTGGACTCACCTGGCATTTAAAGCCAGTCTGGGCCTTTATGTTCCTTAGCTTGGGCCTGCCTTGCTGCCAGTTCCAGATATGACCTGACCAGTAAGGAGACTGGGGAGGGAGAGACCTCACAGCCTGTTTGCACAGCAGCTCCTCGTCACAGCAGCACAGCATAGTAAGCTCATGTGATTTGTTTTTTTCAGATGAAAAACCTAAAACAGTGGAATCTGATTTTTTGCTCTGCCCTGCACCGATCCTGTACAAAAGTGGCCAGTAAGTACTGCCCAAGTGTCATCCAGTATTTTGCTGGAGTTGGCACTGTTATCACTGATGTTGATTGTGAGGGGCTGGGCCAGAGGCAGTCTTTTGTTGCTTTCACAGGGAGTTGTTATCATTGCTTTTTTTCCCCATTCTTGTGTTATGTCCCTGGTGTATATGCGGCTTTGGATACGGTTTTAGAGTCATCTGTGACCAAACCCATTTGGTCAGTGCCTTAAAAATGAATATTCAGCCAGTTTATGAGACACTGAAAAGGTCTGGCTTGTCATAAGTTTTATGCAGATTAGCTGTTTTAACAGGGCATATTATGTTCTCTTCTGGATCCTCTTCAGGCTCACTGTTAAATAGATGACATTACGACTGACACTTACAAGCTATTATTAAAATTGCGTGTCAGGACTGGTACCCCTGCTTCACATGTCCTGATCCAACAAGGCACTGACTTAACAGCCTCAGCACTGGGGCTAAACTGCAGCTCTGGCCTTAGTGCCACTGGCCAGGGCTGCACATTACTTCTGGCCCTTGGAGAGCTAATCCATCCCTCCTCTTCGACTCACAAGTGCCCCAGGGCACTCTGATCTCTTTGACTTCACTGTGCAGATTCCTGCGACCCTGAGCTAACACAAAGTAGGAAAACTGCACATCAGATCTAGGCCCTGTGGGAGGGCCAAGGCTTTGGCTGTTGTCTTTCTACCTTCTCGGCAAGTAGTTGCTCTCAGAGAGTTATTTGGGAGGCTAATCCTAATCTAGTAGGAAGCACAGCAGTTCTGCACTGGCATTTTTGTGTGGCAATTCTAGCAGTTGAAGAACAAAGCAGATTGTACAGATGACTGATTTGTAGCTACATTTCTGACTTGAGCAACAATCCACTGCCTCAGTTGTGCTGCGAGATGGACAGCAAAGCTCCCAACGCACATCTGGTTTGTGCATTACGTGGCAGGCTGGGGGTGGGAAGTTGGAAAGCTGTGGGAGAACACAGTTCAGTGCCTGCCCCCGGTGGGGTGGCTGAGTGCAGCGCCTCCAGAGCTGGGTCATGGCCCATGGGGGAACAACCGTGGAGCAGAGCTACATGGAGAAGAGAGGGAGGGGGCGAGAGGGCATTTCATGCTGGGGTGTTTCCTGATGTGCACGGGGCCTTTCACTTGGCTGTGGGACACACTGATCTTGTGCCATGTGCAGCAGGATGTCATGCCCCAGCCTGTTCCTCCCATGGTGAGCAGCACTCAGCAGAGCTGTGGGGCTGTGCCATATGTGCAGCAGAACAGCTGTACAGCTGCTGGATTGGCTAAAACTAGTCAGCACCACTGCAGTTGTAAGAGAACTAATTCTGTCATCAGAACAATATAAATCAGTTAGGTCAGAACTCCTCCCTGTGCCAGGTATTTCAGTGAAACACCAAACAACAGAAGCACAGCAGCAAATCAGGTCCCAGTATTAAGCTCCCCAAATCTGATGCTGTCAAGGCTTTTTCACACACTGTTAGTCGCAGAGTATGTAAACAGCCAGTCCTGCCAACTGCATGTGGAATGCATGGAATGTTTGCCTGAATTAAAGCACTGGCAGTTAGTTGCATGTGCTGCATTTTCCCTTACACTGTGAAGCATTACCAAACCAGGCAGTTGCCAGCTTGGAACTGCAGCATGGATAGAGCACTTCAGCACAACACACTTGGAGTTGTGCAGGTTTACAGGAAAATCTGTTTTTCCAACTTACCACCTGAAATACAGTTCCCAAACCTGCTATTGAAGGAGTTGGAGCTTTGGCCCAGAGCTGAGCAGTTTGCTGTGCAGGAGACTGACAGCTATGAAAGATATGTACATACTTGAACTCTTGACTTCCCATTGGCACAGCTCAGACTAGTGCTGGATATCTCCCAGTAATTCCTCATGTAGTGGAGCTAATATTAGTCACTAATGTAGCAACAACAGCTCTGCTCTTTTCTAGTGTTCTTCTCAGTGCAAGTAGGAGAACACAAGCAGCCCAAGGTAGTTTTATGGCTTTTAAATCTGCAGTTTGTATTCTGGGGAAACCATTAAGACTCATCTAATAGGTTTCACTCTATTTTTTCTTATGACACTTCCTGTTGCTTGATGAATTAGCAGTTTTCACATGCAGAGCAGTACAAAGCCATGTGGAATAGACAAAATGCTGAAGTACCCAGAAAACTGGGTCCATGTGCCCCTGCTCTCCTGGACTTAGAGCATGGAGTACTTCTGCTTCATTCCCAGCTGCTGGCTGGATTGAGTCAGGAGCCTCCCGAGGGCCAGCTGTAGAGTTAACCCAGCATTCTTTTCAAAGCCTGCTTGTCCACAGTACCCTGTGGCAGATGAATAGGATATCCTTAGGTTGGGTGACAACATGGCTGTGCAGCTTGGGCCATTTCAAATGCCTTCTTGTCATGCCACTTCTCAAGCACAAAATGCCGCAGTATGCTTGCAAACCCAGCTCACTTACAAGGCTCCTGATTAGCTAACAGCTGACAATTATTTATGGTTTCCACACGGGCAACCCATGCATTATAAGTATTGAAATAAAGCAGGAAGGGAAAGTAGACATACACCTTTGGAAAGGTGAGGAGGCCAACCCCGGCTGAGTTGCTTTGAGAGATGTCTTACACACTGTGATGGCAGGTGTAACAACACAATCAAGCTGGTTAGTAAAAAGGATTCAGATTTAACTGCACTGTCCATTTACAACTCACATATTTTTCAAGTCTTGCAGCATATTTGAGAACAACAGTTCCCCTTTGTAGCTCAGACTTGCATTTGCTGTTCTGCCACAGCTCAAGGCAATCAAACCAAGCCAGAGGTTGCTTGGACCTCTCTGTTTCTACACTTGTTTCTGTAGTCATTGTGCTTTGGAAGGCAAACAGGGCCCTTGTCCCTTTGAACACTAATACAGGAGCAACTGGGATATTTTACAAGTCTGCATTCCTTGTTCTCTTCACTTGTTCTCTCTATTTTGGTGTAAGCCCTGTGAGTTTGGATTCAGAACAGTCTGTCTGCAGACATGGCTTCACCAACACAGCTGGCTTCTCCTCCAGTAAGCCAGTGGTGAAATTCCCCTGTCTTCCGTGGAAAGGCCAGGCAGGAAGACGTGCATTTCTCTTACTGCCTGAACACTTGAAAATTTGCTTTGATTAGATAAGTGGATGACACTAATTACAGTTGAAACTAGCACACCATCACACTATTTTACTGAGACGCTTGTAGTGAACTGTTACATGACTACCGGTCAACTACGTCAATCTGTTTGAACACTAATTTCTCACTGGAGTATTACAGTAACATTCTAGATTTACTGGTGCCCACTGCAGACATCCAATCCAATCTTGCACAGACTCTCTAAGCCAGGCAAGAAAGGATGGATCTAGGCTAGGCAGTGGATTATTCAAGCCTAACCAACAGGCTGAGGAATTGTCATTGTTCTTAAAATAGTTGAGAGAACTACAGAAGTCTATTTTTTCATGCAGCTGCAGCGCTGCTGGCCAGCTTCCATCTTTGTGCATCCTGCACTTGAACTCAGGGCTTACTAGGACAGAAATGGGCAATGTCCTTGTCCTTGGAAGCTTAAGGAGTAACAAAGCCAAAAATGACAAATCTCAGCCTAAACCCGAGTGCAAGTGAAACCTCTCACAGGTACCTCGACTTGATGATCAGTGTGCGTGCCAGGGTGATACAGTCAACACTGCTGCTAATGACCTTATTCATCCTCGATTCAAATCCTTTTGGCTTCAGTTTCCTTCTATCCCTTCCCACATCCTGTCCAACAAAAACAGCTGGTGGCACTTAAAGAGCAAAGATTCATTAGGAATTATTTTCTGGGTGGCAGGAAGGCAAATGACTGTTGCCGAATTCTTGGTTGCCTGCAATTTGCAAGGAGCTGATGAAGTTTGAGGCAGCTCACTTGCCACAAAGCACAAAGCACTGCAGGAGGTGATCTGTTACCCATCACCACACTGATTTTTTCTATATATTGCCAGCAGTAAGAGCTCTCACCAACAGCACAAGGTCACAAGTTTAGTGGTACCTCTCAATCTACTTCCTTGCCAGACATTCCAAGAAGGAATTACTGAGGGCAAGACTAACCTTAGTGAGCAAGGCTTACTGGAGTCTGCAGGTAACTGGAGAATCAAGATTACAGCTGTAAGAACAGGTGAGAGCTCTTGTTCCAGAAAGAAAACAGAGTGGGAAATGATCTCTAGGACTAAGTATGCAGCTTTATGTTCCTGAGCTGCAAATCTGCCTTGAGACATGCTATTATTTGGCCATTAACCGGAGTCCTCACCAGAGCAGCCGGTGTCACTCATGTCTTGGCTCCTCCTGTTGCCAACAGCTGCTCTGTTGCTTGTGCACTCCTTTGTGAGTGGGGTGGCAGCTCAGGTGGAACTCCAAGACCCACAGCACTGGGTGGTGCATGCTCTGACACTGCTTTAGGCTTTGGATTTTAATTTGGGGTTTTTTTTTCTGGTTGGTCATTGATTTCTTTCATCCTGTCTTGACAACTGACAGCCCCTTGGAATAAAAAGATGAGAAGAAAGCAGAACCCATGTCCATCATCTCACACCTTCAGCCTTTAAGGCACCTCTTTCAGGAACCAGCATAGCCACCTACTGCAGCCACATGGCTTCCTCTTCTCAAGTTCCATAACTTCCCTACATAGGAAAATACTTAGTGCAGGTTCTGTTTGACTTGTAGGAAAACAGTTGTTTTCTCCCCAGCAGAACATCAGCCCTGTAACAGTCACTAACACTTGCTGGCTCTTGATATTTGTTTGCATTACATGCCCTCTGACTACTTTTGTTTTGAGCTAGTGCAAAACTAAGCCCTGTTTCTTTTCCTTTTTGTACCATTTTCATGGCCTCTGAGAGCTTGACTGCAGGCAAGAGTTCCCTCGCTCTCTGGCCCAAGTAAGGGTATTATGATCTTAGTCCCTGGAGTGCAGGTTTAGCTGCTCTGCTGTTGCTGTGCTGGCAGGGCTGAGGCAGTGGGCATCACCACAAGCTCTGAGGGTATCTCAGCAGGGGCTTGGGGGAAGTCAAGGCCCTGTTTGCTGAGGGAGCCTGGGGCTCTGTGCAGCTGGAGGAGACTGGTGAACCCACTGCTTTGTTTCCTACAGGTTCCTCACAAACTCATGTGAAAGCTTAGTTTAAATGGTACTGTGAGAGTCTACTTAAAATGTGTTCGCAGTGGCTCACAGGGTGCACCAAGAAGTTCCTGCTCACTGCTTTAGGGGCCTTGGACATTCTTTACAGGAGCTGTGCAGACAAAAACCAAAGCCAGCTGAAAGCCCAGGAATCAGTGTCAGTGGCACTACTGCCCTCAGGTGCTTCCTGCCTGCCTGTGAAAAATCTTACAGTACAAAGAGGAAACACCTGCCTCACAGCTCTAGGTGCTCTAGAATGTCTAGATTTCTAGGTGAAAAGTGCTTCCATAACAGTGAAATGCGGGTACTTTGAATCTTGCTTTCCAGTTTACAAGTGTGATTTTTGTTACTACCAGCACCAGAGTTATGAGGGGGAAGAACATGGACACATGAGAGCATGCAAAGATGAATGGACTGTGGGCTCCATCCTGCAGATTACTGGGTTTCTGGACAGCTGATCCCTTTGGAGGGCAGCTGAAAGGTGTTGTACAGAATGGTTGTCATGGCAGGCTCCCAACCAACAATCCTGACTGTCCCCCCACCCAAAGACAGATCCTGTTCTGCATTTACCACATCCACTGATGCTTCTGACATGGACCTGGGGCCAGGAACTAAAAAACTGCTTTTGAATCTCATCTCTTGGGCAACCAGAGCCTGTTTCCTTGGACAGCAGCAGCCCCAAATTCCTTGTGCAGGCAGAATGCCAGGCAAGTGCTCACATCTTCAGGGACATGCACAGTATTTAAAAGCCAGCATTTACAAGTTTCACTTAACTATACAAAGAAATAAGTTTTTCTGCTGTTATTTCCCTTTACTTCCCCAACGCCTGCAGGCCCATGAACAAGCCTCCTGCTTTCTCCCCTCTGGCAGTGTCCCAGCAGCACAGAGAGGTGCCTAGCTAAGGCATTGCCTCAACACCTTAGTGTTCACTAGGACACCATGAACACATCCCACACATCTATTTCTTACTGAAGTGCCTTTATGAGATCTTTACTTTTCCTGGCCTTTTTCCGGTGGTTGATAAAGGTACTCGGGAAGGAGAAGCCATGCTTTCTAAGGTGACTGATGCTCAATGTGTTTGCCTAATTAACTTCAGGCTAATAATTCTAAGCCATTAAGTAGCTAGTTAGTACATGTTTCAAATAAACACATCTGGTCCTGCCCTGAGTGAAGGTTGTGCCTGCATGTGCGTGACAGATGTGATGTTTCCCCCGCCCTCTCAAATAATTAACAGCGCGGTGGTGACGCAGGCAGAGCCAGCGGCCCTGTGGCAGCTGCACCTCCCTGAGTGGGGCTGGGCACACGTGCCTGCCCTCCTCATCTGCCCCAGCACCAAAGGGCAGCGCTGGGAAACGCCCTTCTGAACAACTGCACACTCTTGGCTTCTGGTCTGCGAGGCAGCGGGAGAAGGAGGAATCTCAGGCCACCCAAAGGGCAGAGTGTGGAATTCACAAGCCCTGTACATTAATCTCTTACTGAACAAAGGACATTGGGAATGATTCCTCCCTGCTGTGTCACTGCCTGGAGCTGCTGGGCTTGAAACAACCTTCTCTTGAGGGAAATATCCTCCTGTGGTAGCCTACTCCTTTCTGTGGGCAGCAGCCTCCTAGGCTGGCACAGCTGGTAACTCTCATCAGTCTTAGAGGTGAGAACAGCTGGGATCAGTTCCATGCAGGAGAAACCCTTCTTTCCAACTGGGCTGTTGTTTGGTTTTTCAGGTTTTGGCTTTTTGCAGTGGGGCTATTTCAAGTTGTGACTTTTTTCCAGACAGAGGGAGGAATTATGTCAATAAATTAAATAAGGCCAGCAGGATATTTTACAAGAGGCTTATTTACACAAAAAA
This sequence comes from Myrmophylax atrothorax, assembly GCA_026770055.1. NCBI lineage: Eukaryota > Metazoa > Chordata > Aves > Passeriformes > Thamnophilidae > Myrmophylax > Myrmophylax atrothorax. The sequence goes on along the minus strand of JAOXXN010034206.1, from coordinate 389 downwards.
TTACTTGTTAAAAGTGAGACTTGAGTTGTTGGCTACCAAAGGGCAGGCTAAGATATATTCCTACTTCTGAGGGTGCATGAACCCCAATTACTCTGTGCCTGTACCATCATGTCCAACATGAGCTGTCATTCGAGCTAGAGCTGTGGGCCCAGCCTGTGACCTCTTTTGTCAGGCACCAACAATAGCACAGCTGCCCCTGCATAGCTGGGATCTCAGACCTGCCATTTGGCACAAGGAACAGAGCAAATTGGATAAATATACAGAAACACATTGGGAAGGGAGGGAAAACAGAACAGAATGAACCAGAGCAGCAACCCACAACTTGTTTGATAGGGATGATTTAAGTAGGCATATGGTATAGTTAAGTGTGCTTTCAAAAACATTGGCCT